>JBAMAX010004111.1:0-48485 GCA_037043745.1 Chymomyza amoena | reverse complement strand
CGCCATGCGTATATGTTCTTTTTTTTTTTAATCGATAAGAGGATTGTCGTAATTTTTTATTAACTAACTATAGTTTATATATCGATTAAAAAACAACAAGAGATAGCGGTGCATGGCGTGACGTTACAAAACTATATTAAATTGCGTTGATGAATTGCTATTGAAATATTAAACTTCTTAAAAATTACCCTTTTCCTTTTTCTTGTCCTATTTTAACGCATCTTCTTTATGTACAACTCAAAGCTTTGCCTTGAAGATTTAACCAGAAATACGCATGGCGTTACGTTACAAAACTGTATTATATAGTGCTGCTTAATTGCTACATAAAAATTAGGCTTTTTAAAAAATTAACCCTTTCCTTTAATTTTTGTCTTACTTTGACGCACAAAAGTAACGTCACGCCAAAGTGAAAAGTTCATATATATTCATATTGAAGCGTAATAGTTATCTTTTTTTCATACAATTCAAAGGTTTTGTTTGAAGATCTTTTATAAGTCATTATTAACAGATTATTCAAATGTACAAAGAACGACTTTTAGTAGTAAGGCCATAAAATTGTAGCTTTAATAATTAATGGCAGTGGATCCAGGATTCAGTGCATAAGTATCAGATCTCGCAAAAAATCGGCTAACCTATTTTTCCAAATTTTTTCCGGACCAGAAAGCCCTCCGTGGATCAGTCACTTCTTAATGTTTATATTAGGTTGTCAAAAAAGTCTTGCGGTATTTCCGCAAGCTTGTCTTTGCAAGCGCGTAGTTCTAGTTGTATTCGTCGCATCGGTTCACGCTAGAGCTTTTTGGAAAGCTCCTTTCACGTGCTAACACGTGTTTGATTAATTGTTGTTTGCTTTTAGCCGTTCGTGAGTTATAGCGTCGCAAACATGGAGCAAAATAAAGAGAAAATACGGCATTTTTTACAGTACTAAATATAAATAATAAAGGCAAAAATGCATCTCATGCTGCCAATAAAATTTGTGCAGTTTATGGACCCGATACAGTTTCCATTTCCACCGCACAACGATGGTTTCAACGTTTTCGTTCTGGTGCAGAGGTGATCGAAGATGCGCCACGGTCCGGAAGGCCTGTTGTCGAAAATTGCGATAAAATCGCTGAATTGATCGAAAGAGACCGGCATAGTAGCAGCCGTAGCATCGGCCAAGAGCTGGGCATGAGTCATCAAACCGTTATAAACCATTTGAAGAAGCAAAAAAACATTTTTGACCGTATGGATGCATGCGAATCGCTTCTGAATCGCAACAAAATCGACCCGTTTTTGAAGCGGATGGTGACTGGCGATGAAAAGTGGGTCACTTACGACAACGTGAAGCGTAAACGGTCGTGGTCGAAAAGCGGGGAAGCTGCCCAGACGGTGGCCAAGCCTGGATTGGCAGGGAATCATCCACTATGAGCTGCACCCCTATGGCCAAACGCTCAATTCGGACCTGTACTGCCAACAACTGGACCGCTTGAATGCAGCACTCATGCAGAAGAGGCCATCTTTGATCAACAGAGGCCGAATTGTCTTCCATCAGGACAACGCCAGGCCACACACATCTTTGGTGACGCGCCAGAAGCTCCGGGAGCTCGGATGGGAGGTTCTTTTGCATCCACCGTATAGTCCGGATCTCGCACCAAGTGATTACCACCTATTTCTGTCCATGACGAACGCGCTTGGTAATCGGAAGTTGTCCACAAGAGAGTCCTGTAAAAATTGGCTCTCCGAGTTTTTTGACAATAGGGAATCGAGCTTCTATAAGAGGGGCATCTCGTTGGGAACTCGTCATCGAACAAAACGGCGCATATCTGACTTAAATCGCATTATTATAACCAATTTTATGAACAATTGAAAATTCAATAAAAATACCGCAAGACTTTTTTGACAACCTTATATATTACTCTAAAAAATCTTTTAATAGCGAAAAAAACAATCCGTATAGGTTTTGTCTTAAAAAAAATGTTTTTTCTGTCCAATTCAGAAAATCTTTTAAGCACAAAATACGATAATCTTCCATGTATACGGGATTGATATAGATAGATATCAAACTTATCTTTGTAAGGAATTTGGAATACAATTTATTTTAAGATTCATGTTATGAAGTTTTAAAAGAATGGGAAAAGTGACTGCATTCGAAAAAACTCTGTTCTCATTTTAAAAATATCATAAGTAATTCAAGTCCCACGCTTTCCGCCATATCAAGTTTCCCCCAAATACATAAGAAAGAACAATATTACTAAGAAGTATTAATTAAAAATAAACATTTCGAAATTTATGGAACATAAAACGAGAATTGTGTAGATCCTTTTTTTAATAGTGGACAAATATTTTGACAAGACGATAGAGGAGAATCGCTGACGAATATATAAAAAGATTCTAACAATAATGCAAAAAAAAAAAAAATTTTTTAACGAGGAAATAGAGATTAAATTCCTGTTGCTCTCACTGGACCAAAAAGATAAGCCCTTATAAAAGTTTTTCTTTTATAAAATTTTATACAGGGTGGTTCATATAAAAATTGGAATTTAATTTTGCTATAAAAACAAAACGGTTGAATATTTTCCAATGCTCAAAGTTGTATTTGAAAGGTTGGTTCATGACATTTATTTATGAAAAATAATTTCGGTCAAATGACCACCACGACTGGTTTGGCAGTATGCCACTCGATCGGTCCAATTTTTGAGCACATTTTCGATTGTTTCGGGCCTTATCCTGGCAATAGCGGCTCCAATCTCGTCCTTCAGCTCATTAATTGTTTGCGGATTGTTGGCATAACATTCATCTTTCACCGCACCCCAAAGATAATAGTCCAAAGGCGTCAAATCGCAGCTTCTTGGTGGCCAATTCCCAACGCCATTTTGGCTGATTAGGCGATTTCTGAAGATTGTGCGCAGAAGATCAATTGTAGCGTTCGCTGTGTGGCACGGGGCGCCTTCTTGTTGAAACCAAATATCGTCTAAGGCTTCATCTTCAATTTGTTCGAAGAACCAGTCGGTCAACATTGCGCGGTAGCCCACGCAATTGATGGTTTCGGGGGCTCCTTCTTCATTTTCGAAGAAAAATGGGCCGATGACGCCGCCAGACCAAATTCCACACCAAACAGTCACTCGTTGTGGGTGCATTGGCTTCTCCTGGAACCCCAGATGCGACAATTTTGCTTATTAACATAACCACCGAGGTGGAAATGAGCTTCGTTTGAGAAGATGATTTTTCGATAAAATTCGCCATCTTCGGCCAAACGACCTTCCGCCCAATTTTAATATTTCCCAACTTTCTTCGAGCGTATAGCGTCCCATTTCGTAAATGTCAATGTTTTTACCAAATATTTACCTATATAGGAATGACATTTGGCGTTTTAAAAGTTAAACAATCGGTAGTTCAAATTCTAAACACTAGATGGACCACCCTATACATAGGTACATATATATTTTTTTAAAGCTCATATCGTTCAGATATAGTATAAAAAAAATTTGTATATCGATTTAAAATATTTTTTTATAAGGCCTTTGTTTTATATTTGTTCAAATTTTTATTTTATATTTTTTAAGTATTGCAAAATTGATCAAAATCGAAGATATCGCTTTATTTATTTTGATCAGATTGTCAGAAGAGCTTTGACAGTAAATTTGTTCCGCTTTTAATACAAATTCGATTCGATAGAAAACTTTTTCGGAAAAAAGTAGAACTCCCCATGTACCTATCTAAAATTCATTTTATAACGATAGTGTTTGTTTTGTTAGACAATATAAGATACATCTTTCGTTCGAAAGTACTTCCAGAAAGATTTTGTTGAAGCAAATCTTGTGCCAAAGTAGACGTCTTAGCTAAGTTACAGCTTTTTTTCTATATCTATATAAGACCTATCGCTTTAAATAAGCTTTTTATCCTATTTGTAATAGTATGTAGACTATTTATAATATAAATAATTCATTCAAAAAGTGTTTAAAATTTGTTCCAATTGCCATTCATATATGTATCAACTATAATGCCTTAGCGTGACGTTCTGTTTCGTAAGCTTTTTAAGTGTACTTTAATTTAGTAGATTATATGTTATATAGTTATATACTTTTATATACTATATATGTACTACCCACTATAGACAGTCACTATATATGTGCGTGTTTAACACGCTGATACGGTGAATACCTATTCACTATATAGCTCAAGATAATACTTTGTTGTACATTGATTACCGAATGTCTGAATGTCCACATTGTTATGCCTGGTAGCTGCTCAGAGTTGGGCCCTATTTGGGTGCGTTTATAACTTGGATGGAGCTTGTCAAAATTGCTCAACTGCTATGTGAGTCGCATGCTGATTATATGATAATGATGAAGATGATGATGATGACGACTGCGCATTAGATGATAACAAAATCTATTTAATTTATTATAAAAACTTATGAAAAGAGCAGCAAATTCCTGAGCTAGCAACAGTTTGTAGTCTAAGTTTAGACCATTGAAATTCATTCATTCATTCAGAGTCTTCTTTCACCCACATTTACTCGGAAACTCTTTACAAAGAGCAACATATGTTTTGGTTCCCAAAATGACAAACACATTTATATTCCAAATTGGATGTACTTTTGTACGTTAGCGTGAGCGTAGGAGGAGACAACATTTGCCGAAGTGGGCGTTTTATAGGCTTGAGTTTAAAAATGGTGTAATCCGGACGGACTGTTTCTAATAACATAGGCAATTTTCATTTTAAATGGGAAATACTACAATATGTTTTTATTATTAATAACACTTTAAGGCTTTCAATTACACGTATATGCAATGTGGACATGAAAACTGATGTCGCAGCTGGAACGAGTTAGATATAATTAAATGTACTTTATAGATTTTTTATTTCTGTAAGTGAGCATATGTAGTATAAAAACAAAGTTATTCTTTTAGGTGAACATTGCAGAGAATTCAAGTAAGATGGCTTAGAAATTTTAAAATTTTTTTGAAGAAAACGTAAGAATAGGGTTTAAAAAACTTAAATCCGAGTATTAAACAAGATAACATTCTTATCTGAAAGAGTTATACACCGAATATTTAATATTCATCGTCCATATATTAAGTTCATATTTATAGCGATATTTAGAGGGTTCTTCTTCTAAGTCTACTAGTGAGCTCGCGGACGTTGTCCTGCCCAAAGTGTTTGAGTACTGAATAAGTGTATAAACATCGTAAGATTCTCTAGCTAGTTTATCTAGACAATCATAAGATTTTTGGATTAGTTGACTATTAGAGCCGAATGGACGAACTTAAGTATTCTTAAGAGAGGTCGCATCTCTAATAAATTCATGCCCCACAGAAACTACATTTCAACCCCTTTGCGAATACGCTTCTGTCTGTACTTAATGTCCAATGCCCGGTGTTGAACAATTTTCTACTATGCTATATTCACGATATTCACAAAAATGCGTATATCTCACGAATCAATACACACAATCACATCGCAATAGGCTTGAAACCTCCGTATTGACAACTTCTAACACACGCAAAAATCAGATTTGAAATTCTTCAACGCGTTCATGAGAACACCCGTAACACGTAAGACATAAGTTACTTTTATATATATAGATTCAGAGCATACCATATATCAGCTAAGCGATTATTAATCACGACCATCCTTATTTGATATAGCCTATAACCAGCCGAAGTTCAAGACGCTTTCAACAACACCTCATTAATCAAATTCCTATTATCGTTTAAGAAGTTATGAGTGAGCATACATACAGGTGAAACCCATAAACCGCTTTTTTAATTCGACGTAGTCGGATAAAAAAAATGCTGCCCAAATTTACTCAAAAAAATTTTTTTAAATAAAGGCACTAATTTAATCGACACAGGGTCTACCATATTATTTGAGCGATAAAAAATAAAATCTTGAATCAATATTTTTGAATTCTTGATTTTAATTGTTAAAAAGGACCAAAAAATCCTAAAATAAGTTTTTCTCAGATTTACTAAATACAAATTTTCTAAATTAAATCTTGAAATGAGATTAAAATTCTTGAACTAAGGTATAAAGGTCTTAAGTCAAGTACGACATTTTTAAACTGAGGACAAAAAAAGCTTGCGATATATTCGTGACCATTTGCTCACGATTTTATGATCAAAAAATGTGCAAATCCGACCGTTTTTTGTATCAGTTATAACCTTGAATTAGATCCTACAAATTTTTAGATTTCTACGTACCACTGTGGTTTTATTATATAGTCAAAAATCTTACTCGGATTGGAATTTGGCCAAGCTGTTTTGGGACCGTCAAGTCAAGAGTGTCAATACACCGAGAAAAAAAATCTATCATTTCAAGTAAGAATTCATTGTGACAAAAATACGCAAAGAGCATGTTTTTCTATTGGAAATAATATTGTTTTCTAAAGAGCGATTTTTTTTTAGGTAGAAATTTTTTATTTACGAATTCTTAAAATGTTTTAAGGAACAACTTTACTTGCTGCTAGATAGCAAGTAGAACAGAAATCTTTAGTTTAAGAATGCTTAGAAAGATTTTAAGGAACATTTCGCGTAGTCTTTTGCTGAGACTAAGCATAGAAATGGAAGAGAACAAAAAATTGTTTCTAATTCTAGAACAAAAAAATCTTAGATAATTCAAACTTCAAGTTAATTTGGCTCTTTTTTTCTGAGTGTACTGAACATTTTTAATGATTTGCACATTATTGAGCATGAAGTCATCAATAAATTAAGCGAAATGCATTTGATTTGAAATTTTGTTGAAATAATTTTAATCCGACATTTACAATCTTCAACGTATCAATAAAAAAACTGTGCAAATATCTATACCATTGGATAGAATTCGGTTAAGAGTATCAGCAATGCGGGGTAATGATTCTCAAATCTTTGAGACATGCATCAACTTTGATGAACGGATAAGATCAGTAAAATTTCTTGAGACTATATTAAATCATTTAATTAAAGAAAAATACTCTAAATCATAGTGCCAAAAAGATATTATCAATTACAGATTTTTTAATTAATATTAAATGTCTATTAAAAATGCTGACTTTTCCTCGAATTCAATCAATTAAAACACTCACGAGAAGCTCTATTGGAATTTAAATTACAAAAATTGTATGGCAAATCTTTTAAAACAGACTTTTTAATTATTATTAAATGTCTATTAATATTTTAAGTTTTTCTCGAGTTTAATAAATTAAAACGCTCATAAGAAGCTATTGGAATTTAAATTAAAAACATTGTAGGGCGATTAAAAAAATTGCTTTATGTTTATGTTATTCAAAAAAGTGTATTCAGTAAACGGTTGAATTTTTGCTTAAAATTTAAAGAAAATTATATTTTTTGTCTATTTGTGCTATTTCAAAATGTTTTGAAAAAACTTGACAAAATAATATTAATTTTTAGATGTTCTACACTCTTGGAACATATAACAGCGTAAAATCGATTCTTGTCAGACTTTTTTATGAAAAACTCAAAATTCCCTATAACAAGTTTTTCAAGTCAGGGCGTTCGAAGCTGTTTATGTATTTGTTCGGTCGCTAAAACCGAATCCGATGACCGAAAAGGCCAAGCAAGTCAGGGTTCTAACATTATCTAATGAATTGTTATATTATTTTAATATTTTTCAGAAGGACCTTGACATAAAAAAATGCAAAACGTCTTTAGAGAATTGTTTCACGTGTTTGCGCTCAAGTCTTAAAACTAGATTCCGGTCAAAAAAAAATAAAATAATGTAATTGGGTGATCTAAAATGCATTTTTAGAAAATTTTCGGATTCCCCTCGATCCGACCCTGTCCGTCTCAAACATGGCATAAATCTGTGAGGCATTTGTTTTAGATAAGAAAGGAAAAATTTAAATGGGGGAACTTAATTTCATTTTTATGCCCTTGATCCTATACTGTGTCATTAAACAAGGCAGTAATTTTTAGAACCTCCGCTGAATTTTTTAAGAAATGAAGAAACTGATATCTTTATGAATTTACTTGAATTATTTTTGTTCAATAATCAAACTTTTTTATAGTTTATATAACTTTATTTAAGCAAATGATTTCACGCTTTTTTTGTGTTCAAAGACTGTATCAAAACCCATCAAAGACTTAATTTCTATCCATATAAGTTTCATTATTAAGCCGTTTCATTATGCACACGTCAAGCTTCAAAATCTTGCTAATACCTCAACGTAATCGCTTTAAAATTTATTTTCAACAATATGAAATCGCCTTTTCTTGGCTTAGCTGCATTTTCACTTTTAACATTTTCTTTTTTCCAGTAAATTTTTCATTACTTAAACCAAAGACCCTTAAAGCTCTTTCAGTGCACACACGCACATGCAGCCCCAAAGGCACAAGAGGGCAGACTAAAGAGTTGTGAGGGAAGGCAATATTAACTTCGCAAAAATTGCTGCCAATAAACATGAATACAAGATTTGGACTACGGACTTATATTGAGAGCACCCTTTAGTGGGTTCTTAAAATATGGTAAAAGATTAGCAAAGCTCATCATATTTCTGAATCTAATACTGAGGATTCCACTAATATATTAACAATCATTTATTTTACAATCGTCGCGGAGACGTATCGCTGTCTTTTGTGTGAGTAAAATATGTGTGAAAGTAAAGATAAGGTCAGACGACACATAGATTGCTGGTTTCGTAGTACTTAATATATTATCAGATTTGGCAAGCGAGTGCAAAATAAATAATGTGAGTAAACGCGAAAATTAATCAAATGAAGATGACATTCTTAGTGCAATTGTGGTAATTTAGCCAATTATCTCATCACAGGAAGTCTTCTAATAAAAATTCCTTAAATCGAAATGTTTATATCCCATACCTAAGGAAAAAAATATTGGAATTTAAGTTTAGGATAAAAACAAATTGAAATAGTAGTGGCAAGCAGTCTCCATGAATAAATAGACGGCACTAATCCTTCTTAAGCTTTCCAAAAATGGTCGCATTAAATAATTGCGATTATTTGTGAACTAACTGCTATCTTGATCAAAAGTTCCCGGAATCATCACCAAATTGATGTAACTTTTTTATGTCAAGGGGGGACCGACCAGTTTAGACCGATCAAAAAATCGACTTCTTTTTTATTGCCTAAATTGTTAGTATAACTAGTCAAGAATATATGGTCACAATTTGAAAGCAAAATTCGAGGACTTAAGTGACCGACTGTCGGTCCGGAGTCTTCGCTACAATTTATTTCAAACGCAATTTTCTCGAAACGACTTTTTTTCAACTTGTGGGCATTAAGCTTGATTGTCTTCAAACACGTCAAAAACATGAAATTTTACACAATCAGGTTCATATTCTTAGGAAATGTGTTGCAAACGAAAAAAAAAATGTGATGATTACAGATGAAAACTGCTACCACAGGAATGCCCCCCAGCAAAATACTCCGATGGCAATCGTCCATGGACTGCTCGATCTAACGACTCTATTTCCGGCGGGAATTACTTGAAAAAACTATTAAGTCCACTTCAAAACGTGAATAAAATACTCCCTAACTTAAAAAAAATTCTTTTTATTCATTTCCTATGTAAAAAATTCACGAAAAACAACAAAATCTTTGCCTCCCAAACCAGTCTCCCCCCTTAAATTGCTACATCTATAAAATTTTTGGATTTTGGATTTGGGGCTCAGGTGTGTCCCTGCAAAGCTGATGCAAAAATACCTAAATTTCATGCAAAAAAAAAGAAGGACTGCGCACAATAGATGAGTGTGATTCTTTCGAACCAATCGAAGATAATTTTGAAGCAAAAAAAGGAGATTACAAAATTTAGAATTTAAAACAAGGTATGGAAATAAGCTAATGCCATATGCTCCGACTGGGAGCTCAAGGAAATATGTATATGAACAAAAATTGAAAAAAAAAATGATGATATGGCTTCCTATGACTATAATCTTTTGACAAGATTAAACAAATGGGCTTATGACATATATTGAAAGGCTTTTTTGAGAAACTTAACGCATTATAATTTTGTTTGCTCTAAAAATATTAAGTTGAGTAATTAAATAATGCTACCTGCTATAACCTATTACTTATCGCTGATTAGTTATCAGTCCACCCTCGTACCTACACCTATTGCATTATATACTTAAACCTTTTGACGAGTTTTTTTCTACGCTTTAACCCAAATGCTCATTTGCACTTGACTGCCAACATCGCATCGTCTCCCCGTCCCCCTAACCATTAGCTAACGCCCTCTGGCGCTCCTCCTCCATGCACTCCATCCTCCCACCTTGCTTTGTTTTTTGTTTTTGTATTTTTTACTTTACGCTTGTTCAGTAATTTTCTTTGTGCCCCTTTCTTTGACTTTGTGTAAATTTTAATCAGCGCATTGTAAGCTTCATTTTTTGTTGTTGTTTTGTTTGTTAGCTTTCTTCATAAAACAATAAAGCTCCACAAAAAATAAAATAACAATACATACATATATGTATATGTATTTACAATGTATAGGCATGTACTCGGCGTATGTATAAAAATTGTTCAGGGTTATTGCACTCGTTGTCAGTTTTGTTTACAGTCTCTTATTTAGCGTAGTTGCTTTTGCGCATTTTGACGTGAAATGGAAAGTCAAAGGCGAATTAAAAGTGATAAGCTGGCAAAGCTTTAAGTAAAGGCGCCAAACCGCTTTAATTTTTCGAAATATTTGCCGTCTTTTGTGTTACTATGGAGAAATTTGAAGCTAACAGAAGCAGAAAATCAGTGTCTTGAAGGGGAGGGGAGACACATTATGTTATTTTGATGTTAATCTAAATTCTGAAAACATTTTAACAATTCGAATTTAAAAAAATCTTGAATCGAAATTTTTCTGGTTTATTTGAAGATTTTTAATTCTAAAATTTCATTTGGTCTTGCTAAAATTTTGTAATCAAGGAATCCCTAGAAATGTTTAATCTTATTTTTGGTGTGATTTAAAAATTTGCTTCAAGTTATTCTTTTCTGAATTCAATACTTCTAATATTATTTTATCTCATTTTGAGATTTAATGCTACTAGAAATTATTATCCAACATTCTGTTAAGCATGATGTAAATAATTTATATATAATAATATTTTATCTTATTTTTGGTGGTATTTAAAAATTAGCTTCAAGATACAGTTTTCGGAATTCAAGACTTTTAATATTATTTTGAATTTTTATTATTTGAGATTTTTCTGGGTCATTCGAAGAGTTTAACTTTAATATTTCTTTGACCTTGATTTAATTTTGAAGTCAAATAATAAGTATATAAAAATATTTAATCTTATTTTTGGTGTTATTTAAAAATATGCTTGAAGAAATTATTTTAAGAATTCAAGAATTTCAATATTATTTTCATATTTTATCTTATTTTGAGACGTGATGGATGCTACTAGAAATTCTTGACCAACGTGTTGTTAAGCAGGATGTAAATTAGAAGTTATAGAAAGCTGATATACTGCGTCATGAATTAAGTGTATAAGATATCGGTGCTAAAATAACTTTTGGAGAAAGCTAATATAATTAATTTTTTTTTATGATATTGATTTTTAGGGATAAGGAACTCACCGGCGAACCTCGTAAATTCAATTACCATATCTGGCAGACATCACTTCATCTTTTACAGTCTTTTGATAACCTCGAATGGACCAAGATGAATAACTTCGAATCTAAAGTTAACAAATTATTTCGACTTCGAATTTCTTTTTTAACTTTTTTTTAACAAATCATGGGTTTCTCAGATATTGAATATCATTGACCAAATTATACAAATAACATACTAGATTTTAGGATTTACTATGCATTAAATAAAGTATACAGATATACTTTGGAATTAAATATAAATAACTTCATAAAATTCGTCTTTAGATTTAAGATAAGCGAATTTTTTTCATCATAACAATAATGTGAAAAAAATATAATGCAAAGGAAGCTCACAAATTAGAACCAACTGGTTTCAAGGGTAGTTATAATTTAAGAAATATTATAACATTGTTCTAAAATTTTTTTGTACGAAAAAAGTAAGCAAAAATCTGTTTATGAGCTCAAAACTTTTGTATTTCAACTGAAGGATTTCTTCTATCCTTCAAAGGAATCAATTGTAATATTTCCAATAGCACCTTTTTATATTATAAAAAGATTTTGTTGGAGCTATCATGCACTATATAAGCTATAATGGTGCATCGTTTTTCTCTTCGCCAGGGCCGTAGAAAGGATCGTCACTCAGGGGGCTCTCAGAAGTTTTCCAGGGGTGCTCGCCAAAAGTCTTTGAGGGCGACCTGCTCAGCTGAGGGGGCGCTCAGCCCAGCTCATGGGGCGCTCGCGTATGGCCCTGCTCTTCACACTCAATAGTGTCCCAGTTCAAAAGTTTTGACCATGACCTGCGAACTACACTGATAAGTTCTTTCACAAAAAATAGTCGCTTGGTTAAAAAATAAAATCCATTCCAAACCAAATTTTGAAAAATGTGATTTTGCTCAAAAATTAGATCTAGCAGTTATAATTTCAAGGCTTCCAATGTATTAAAAAATCTGGTTATTATATCTTGAATTTAGAATTTGTGAGCTTTCTAATAAGTGACCTACCTATGAACATTTATAATAATTTTTTAGCCAGCCTGAAGGCCTATGTTCCTCTGGCTAAAAACCTTCTATAACTTAGAATAACTTACTACTTGATAACTTCCTATTTTTTAATTCATAGCTCTATTGACATTATTTAAAATACAAAAATGAACGGCGTTCCATTTTGAGTCAGTTCGGGTTTTTTTATAAATATTTATACTTATTTTGTTTTTTAAAAGTTCATTAAACTTTTTATAAATAAATAAAAACCTTTGGAACTTTTTTGATATTTAGTACTATTTGTACTATTATTTAAGTTGCAACCATTCCATTTTGAGTCAGTTTAGTTCTTTTATATGTATGTAAAAACCTGCCTTGTAGTTTTAAAAATTTGTTAAATCTATTGAAAATAAGTTAGTTCCTCAAAGTGCATACATTTGTTTTTACAAGCCTTTAAATAAATCGATAAAATTTATTTTTGAATCACTTCAGTTCACGGCCATTTATTTGCAATTTATCTATTATTTTAAAGCTTTGATGTCATTAATTTAATAATATCAATTCGAAATGAGCCCATTGGGCAAACAGTTTTTAAGCTTTATCAGAACCAAAACTTTGATTCATTCAAAAATTCCAAATTGAACCAGTTCCAAACTAACTGCGTTCTAAAAGTCACGACTTTGTTCAATGACCCAACACTTTATCAAGCCTTATCAGTTCATCAAGTGCATTTGCACTCAGTTTATCAATTGTAAATACATATGTTCTAGATTATGGAGCACTTCCTTATGAACTATGCTAAACGACCCTTTGTTACTTCCGCATCATAATCGTATATGCATTGTGTAAGTTCCGCCATCATCAGCATTTAAATACAATTAAAGAAACCCAGACTCTTATACATAAATTTCTATACTATATATATATCTTCAGCTAAAGTATCTATTTGTAGATTCAATTAAACCCAGACACAGCCCATAGACATTTGCTAATGAGCTTGAGTCTACCATGTGGGGAGTCACTTATTATCCGAACTAGACCGGCAGTTAGATACTCAGTCAAGCACTCAGTCCGACAACGTCATTATGATCATCATCATAAAGCTCATCATCGTTGCCGGCTTGTCGGATCTTAATTGCTTGACTTACATGACATCTTATCATTTGTGAAGGTCGTCAGCATCATATTCTTAGTCATTGCTCGGTTATAAATAAGAAAAAACTGCGCTAAATTATATACACTTTATGAGACTTGTAGTATAATCATTATAAGTACGAACAATGGGGACGCTCGCTATTTTGCATTTGCATTTGCGTAGCTTTTTACTAGTTCTATGAGAGCTCTATAAATATTCTTAAAATGTGGCCGAACCGAAGTGGATATACACTTAAGAAAAATTTTAAGTTTCAGAAATTAATTCTTATTATTGAAGGAAATGATTAAAGTTTTTGAGCTAAAGAGTTTAAAGGGATTTCCTCATAACTAAGTTTGCGAGATAGCGAGTATTTCGGCCTAAAGTTTTAAATGTTCTAAAAGTTTTCCAATCTTTTAAGATAATTTTTTTTATAAATATTTGTGTATTTTTGTAGTATTTTTTCAACAAATGAAAGTGAAAGCTAAAATAAGTTAGTATAGCAAAAATTTTAATGGAAGCTTGAGTAACATCACGCCAGTTATGTTATTATTCGTAAATTTACTTATGGTCTTACAACAGACAGATTATAAATAGAATAAAAAATAAATAAATAGTTTAGAAAAAAGGATGTAAAACAAGAATTTTACTGAAAGCTTGGGTAACGTCACGCCAGGTTTATTAAATATCATTTTTTCGTAAATTTACTCATTGTCTAATAGACAGATTATAAATAGAATACAAAAAAAATAAATAATTAGAAAAAAAGTTTGTATAACAAAAGTTTGAATGGTAGCTTGGGTAACGTAACGCCAGGTTTATTAATTATTATTATTTCGTAAATTTACTTATTGTCTAACAACAGACAGATTGTAAATAGAATAAAAATAAAAAAATAGTTTCGAAAAAGTTAGTATAGCAAAAATTTGATTGGAGCTTGGGTAACGTCACGCCAGTTATAGTTATTATTATTTCCCAAATGTAGTAATTGCCAAACAAAAGACAATGTAAATAAAATATGAAAAAAAATGTTTACAAAAAAAGTTAGTATTACAAAATTTTTAATGGAATCTTGGGTAACGTCACGCCAGATATTAACTCGTTAAATTAATAAATATTATTTTAAATCATACCAAAAGAGCTTTGTACCAAAAGACTTGCAAAACTCGCAGAAATGAAAACGCACTCAAATTTTTTGTAACGTAACGCCATATGAACTATTGCTTGTCTGTTTAAATCAATAAGACCAATTGTCATTTCTGTTTTCCTAAGTGCTACTCAAGTGCTACTCAAGTGCTACAAAGTGTGAAAAAAAACTTTTAAAATGTAGCTTTTCCTATTTTGGATTTTCATATTTTCTTGTACAATCGTAACGTCACGCCAATATGCAAATATGCACAGAAAAGCTTGTTTTACATATATCAAAAACTTTTCAAAGTGCAGCTTTTTCCTATTTTGGATTTAGATGTATGTACGTAACGTCACGCCAACACGCGAATGTTAATCTAAACTTGTTTGACATATAAAAAAAACTTTTTAAAGTGTAGTTTTTCCTATTTTTGTCACGCTAACACGCCAATGCGCACTTCTAAACTTGTTTCACATATCATGAACGAATTTTGCGATTTAATTAGCCAAGTTAAGATTCACTTTTATATTTTAATTTAAAATAAATACCATGTGCAGCTTGGATCGTATCTTTTAATCGATTTGAACAATCGGTCTTGTTTTTATATTTTCTTGATATTGCTAATTAATACGTAGCTATAAAAAAATTCTTTTAAATGTTTTCAATTTTTATTTTTATAAAATAACGTCACGCCACAAGTTTAATGTTCATATAAGAAATCAAAAAATGGCAAAGGTTTCGGATTTGCGATGTTTCTTAAGGCAAGAAAATTTCTTCCTTGTTCAAAAGTTTTTGTACAAAAGTAACGTCACGCCACAAGTGTAATGATTATACATATAAACAAAAAAAGAGAGCAAGGGTTTCGGATTGGCGGTATTTCTTACAGCAACAACAATTTCTTCATTGTTTTCAAAATTTTTTGTACAAAAGTAACGTCACGCCACATGTGTAATGTTTATATAAACAAAAAATAGAGCAAAGGTTTCGGATTGGCGGTGTTTCTTACAGCGATAGAATTTCTTCCTTGCTTTCAAAATTTTTTGTACAAAAGTAACGTCACGCCATAAGTGTAATGTTTGTATAAACAAAAAAATAGAGCAAAGGTTTCGGATTGACAATGTTTCTTAAAGCAACAAAATTTCTTCCTTGTATTCAAAATTTTTTGTACAAAAGTAACGTCACGCCACAAGTGATAAAAAAAGGGCAAAGGTTTCAGATAGGCGGTGTTTCTAATAGCATCTGAATTCCTTATAAAAATCTTTAAGAAATATATACATATTCGAACTTCTAAATTTTACAAATTTTATTCGAGACTACTGATTTTTTTCACTTTATAACGAATTTCTCTAGAACAAATTTTTTTTCCATAAAAACCTATTTTATCCTCTCGTGCGAATTCTCTATAATCTAGTTTGATCGAAATGTTTTATAATTTATAGTAAGTAGAGAGCTTGATTTACAATTTTATAATATAATATTAACATAATATAATAATAGAGAAATTGCTCGATTAAGTGAATTTTTAAGGATTTCAATTTACTATTAAAAAATATTGAACGCTTCTTACTTGTATTTTAGAAGGTTCTCATTAATTGATCCTTTTAAAAACATTTGCTTTAATTAAACGGAGAAAAATATTTACTTTGCTGACAATTCTAGAATACAATGCTTTCGGAGCAGTATTTCCTTTGTTATAAAAAAAAAATTAGGCTCTTACGCAATTTTTTATACCTTTAAAATGAGTCTTTGCAAAAAAATTACGTCAATCTATTACTCAACTCAATTGCAAACTCCGTTGTGGTAAAATTCTCAATGACGAATTTGAAAGTAATACGAATATTATGCCAATTAACAATATAAACCAACCATATTGTTCCCCATCGGTTCCAGATTTTGTAATTTATTTTTTTGTATTAATACATCAGCTTGTACGATTTTGTAAATATGAATCATTTATAATGAGTTTGTGCATAAATTAGAGTTCAAGTAAACAAAAAGGTTGTGATTTCATGAATTTCCGTTCTTTAGAAATACTATGGAAAGGTAAACTTCAGAAACAAAGACTTTGAGTTTTTGGAATATGTCGGTTTGAATGCATTTATGTGATTGTCTACACATTTTTGTGAAGTTTGGTCAAAGTGGGTCTTCTATTTCATATAGCTACTATACAACAATTTAACCACTTTTCATCGCAACCTTGTGCTGAGCCCGAAATTCCTCTTATCGGACCTATACCAGTTAAATTCTTTAAAAGATTCTCCCTGAAACCAGTTCAGACTTTCCTACTTTACTCACTTTTGAATTTAACTTATTCAACAGCTTCTTAAAAACTTCGTTCTACAAACATTTATTGATTTGTTCCATATTTTTTTCAATGGCCATTGTATTCAATATATTTTCTATCTATATTTATATTATTTTATATTTCACAGCTAACTAATTTAATATTATAAAACTCATTTAAACTAGTCCACGCTATTATTATAGCATTAAAAACTAGAACCAGTTTGCATAATAATACTATACTATATAGATATCTTTATATCAAGATATTGCTTTCTCTTATTATACAAGCGCCACTCTTGGAACCAAGAAACCGTGACCAAAGGTGTGGCTGACTTGGTACTCGGCTAAAACTTGTCTAGGTCAGTCTGGCCAACATTGAACTTGGCATAAAAATGTTTCACAAATTGCTTCAAAAGCTTTTAAAAAAGTCTTTACCATAATAAAAAAAAAGAGCCCACAATAATTATGCGAACTTTGCTTAATAGCAGTTAAAACTTTTTTTGTATGCTCTATACCATTGTTGTTGTTGGTATTTTTGTTTAGAGGGTTTATCTTTTTTTTTGCCACAATGTTTATTGTTGCAGGTGTTTTAAAATAATACTCAACTTGGAAAGAGTTGAACCGTAACAAAAACACGCGGCAAGAACAGCAACAATTTAAGGCAAGAAGAAAGAGAAAAACAAGATACCCAGCTAGAATTCGAAGATATCGACTATGATATACTCTGTATAACTGATTTTAAATATTTAAAACTAATTATGACATAAAATAAATTTTTGAAAATTATGTTTTAATTGTATATGTATTGTATTATATTTCGGAGATGAAACTTGGTATTTCGAAAAAAAAAAAAAAAAATTTACATCCATGTACCAAAGAGAATTTTGAGTTTTCTAGTTTTTCATCAAATAGATTTTTAAATTTAAGCTCCAAATTGTATTATTTGATTGTAGCTTTTTTTCAAATAGATTTCTAAATTTTTGTATTAAAACGCGGCAATTTTGGGATTTAAACAACAATTCGCTCAATCTGCGAGTTTTTCAGTTCCGACCGTACCGGTCCTGTCCCGGTCTTATCTCTATTCCTAATAATGCCTACTAAATATGTCGTTATCGATATTAAGTCGCCATTAGGGTGACATTTGGGACCTCAAAGATTCGAGTGTTTTAAGCCTATCAAAAATGTGCAAATCAATTTTACATCGTCATCGATGGAAATTTCGGGATCCCAAAAAATTCTGCCATCGTGCATCAAGCTTACTTTTGCGTGACCTGCGTGAGGGTCTTCTCAAGCTACAAGCAAGCATACAAACTTGAAGTGGAAAACTTGCCAATGGTATTATAGCTTTTCTACGCTACAATCAGCATTTTTTCTGAAGTTCGAGGTACGAACATAATTACGGACTTTATTCAACTTCTAACTTGCTAAAAAAAAAATTATTTCACCCTACTATATTTAAGAATTTTTGGACGAGTTTTTTTTTTTGTAAATACACTCCTGCCAAAAATTTTCCGGACACCTAATAATTACTCCTTAAAATTAAAAAAAATAATATAAAATATGAAAAACTTAATTAGAAAGATTTTTTTTGTTAAAATTATTCAATATATGACTTAAACTGTAACAGATAATATGTTCACTCAGAACTATTATATTTTTTCTCGTCAAAATATCAGCTTTCAACGCTTTTGCTGTTGTTTCCAGCATCTCCCAAGTCTTTTTTAATGCAATCCAGAGAGTTTCTTTCGAAGACAGAGACTATTTACTGACTTGACGATCAAATTTATCCCAAAAGAAGCTCTATTGGATTTAGATCAAGGGATTGGACCGCGAAATATAAAAAATATATTTACTGCATAAACAAAAATGATTAACTTAGTTTATCGATGAATTTATATTGCTGATAATTCAATATACTCATTCGATCAATTTTAAAACACACTTGAATCTCCTTTTGAGTTTGGTAATCAATTCCGTATAATTTCTCAAGTGTCCGGTAATTTTTGGCCGGCAGTTTAAGTTTTCCTCAAAGTAAGATTAGATGCACTTATTCTGAACAATATTATTAAATATTTTTACAATTTTTATTAACAGCTCTTTAAAAGTGCTTCTTATTTGTAGACATTCAAAACAAGATTATTTCACTATAGAATTTTTAAGAACTAGAGAATTTTTCATAAATAGAGAAATTTCTCTGAAATAAAATTAAGTGCATTTAATCTAAGATTATTCAAATATTCTTACAATTTTTATGATCAGCTTCTATAAAGTACATAATTCATCTTTCCTGAGATTCTCAAATTAAGAATTTCATTCCCCAAAAAAATATTTTTAAATTCATATTTTTCGCTCAATAATTAAAATATAATTTTTATCGATCCAAAAATGCTTGTTTCAAAACAAAATCACTCTAATCGCGAATTTTCTGTTTTTTTTTTCAGTGTAAGCTAACTACTATTTTAAAGGAAATAATTTTATTAAACGCAATTTTTTTTTCAGTGTTAGTTTAATTATCATTTTTGAAGCAATAATTTTTCAAACAATTTTCAATGTATCCAACTGACAGATTTAGACTTTTGGGCATTTCCTTACTTATTTCCTTCTAAATGTTTCATCTTTTTGCACAAAGCTAATATGCTCCTTACACTTACGTTGCAGGGTATTGCAAATACAACAAGTACAAAGACAGCAACAACGACACTTTTATTGTACACTGTACAAAGTTTTGTTCTCTCTTTTTAGCATACGCTTGTCAATTTTCAGTGTAGGTGTCTCTGTGTATTCAGGTGTTAAGTGTTCACCTGTGTGTGCATCTACATATGTGTGTATCTATGAGTTCACTGTGATTCATGTGTTAAACAATGTTGCGCAACTTTTGTTGTTGTTTTTGTTGCTGTTGCGACAACGCAACATTTGTAGATAAGCGCACTTGTAGCTGTCATAATTGACGCTACTGTGTTCGATTTTTCCTGGTTCGAACATCGAACATAAACCAAATGGCCAAACAAATGTTTGTGGTCGAACAAATTACAGTGAGCATTCGTTATAAATGACAATTTTGATGAATAAATGTTGCTCAATAAGCCTGAAGGAAAAGTAAATTTAATTTTTTATAATGTAATGTATAAATTTACTCACAGGATAGATTAACTTTGGGGTTAAGATCAGAAAAAAAATGAAATTGATTTATATCTGGCTGTCTGTATAGAAAGCCTATAAGAGCTAGAATAACTAAGCTGAATTTTTTTTCAAAAATTTCAAAGCTCAAGCTTTTTTTTGTGCAATATCTCTAAAGATGTTAAAAAAGTTTACTTTATAGATTTTATAGTAAAAAATTAAGAATTCCTAAAAAAAAAGTCGAAAAATCATGGTAAGTCTATAATAGAGTCAAAAATTAATTAATCAAAATATAACTCTCGCAACTGAAATAGTTCTAGAAATGTCAAGCTGTCTTGTTTTCTTAAAGATTTAGAAGTATCCTTTGCGGCTTAGTTTGATTTCTTAAGAATTTCGTAGTATTTTTTAAGACCAAATTTTATTTCCTACAAATTTCTAAGTATTCTTTTTTTTTTGTCTAAAGTAACTTCTTCATCATCAAATTTTCTACCACATTAATTCCATATTACTAGCATTGACTGTACTCAAATTTTCGTTTATTTATTGTCCGCTGCTTTGACATTTAATCTCATTATCGTCTAGATACATACATATCTTATAGATACACAAATATTTCTCATGACTGTGGGTAATAATATTATCATCAAATCGAATTTCCTTGGCATTTACTGTTGTTTCACGCCTCAATTGTTTTTTAATTAAGTTCGTTTTTTGTTGTTTCCATTCAACTATCAATCATACGCCCCATTGTTATGCACATAATTTATGGCAGCCGGTATTCGAAAAGTTAAAAAGAATCTTTGATAAGCATCATAATTAATGGCTTATAGAAGACTAAATGAAAAATTGATATCAATAAAAATCCTACAACATGCATAATAAATGCAAAAGTGGCAAAGGCACAAACTTTAGCAATGCGTCATATCATCTTAATGTTTATGTTTTGTTTGTCAACAAGTTGTTTTTTGGAAATAAACCCGGACACCTAAATATATTCTATAGACCATATAGGGTAAAGTCAGGTAGAGTCAACTAAGGCTATCTGGTCATGAATCAGCGTCGTCAATTGATGAGTCTAGAAGTTTCAATACATTTTCAAATTAAATTGAGAAACAAAATATATTTTATGTAGGGTCGTCAGGGTACTAATTGCGCTCCGACAAAAAAAAACCTTTTAGGAATTACTTTTTCCGAATGGCTTTTTCCGAGAATTTTTAGGCAATAAAAATTTCGCGTTAAGTTACAATTTAGCATGCTGTAGATGTATATTGAAGCTAGAAAACAAAAATGTAGAGCCAAAAAATTACAGTGACGTCAACAAATAAATTTCGAAATCTAAAAAAAAGAAATTTAGACGTCATATTTCAGATTAATATTGTCTCCGAATAGTATAAAAAATGGGCACCTTTTAGGGGGATATGTTAGTTGTTGAAATTTAATTCAGCGTAGTGGAGAAGACATCCAAGTTTTGCCAAAGTTGACTTCAATATGATCATATTTAGGGTAATTCTTTAAAACATTTTTTTAAACTGCTTTAGAGCAATTATCAAAAAGTTTCAAAGCCTTGCTCTCGATAAGGCTAAAAATTTTGCTTCTTCGACTCAGAATCAGAATTTCTTTTTGTTACACTAACGAATTTCCCAACACTTTGTTTTTATTCAGAAGATACGGTCACACTGTCACAATAAATGATAGCGATCATCTGAACAATGTTTGACAGAAAGAGGGTTTTAAGTCAAATAATGAAAACGATTTAAAAAAAAAAAAAATTTGCCACTCAATAGAGAATTGTTTAAAAGGCGAAAAAATTGCTTGGGGCAGAGAGACCATCAAAGTTTGCAAACCAATACACCCAATACACATCGCAATAGGCTGAAAACTTCGGTATTGATAACCTCTAACACACGCAAAAATCAGATTTGAAATTAATCGACGCGTTCATGAGAACACCCGTAACACGTAAAACATAAGTTTCTTATATACATGTACATATATAGATAAGTTTCTCTTATGAAGAAAACAAATATCGCTAAAATAAGTGAAGTGACTTTTACGTATTTGGTAGAGCTACTAGCCAATAGTAGCCACGCCAAATTTTATTGAAAAATTACTATTCTTTTCCGAGTTATCGATAACAAAAAATTGGTAGTTTTATTTTTAGACTTTTGTATGAGAAGCCATATTTCCGAAACGAATAAAGATATTGATGCGAGATTCATTTTAAAATGTTTACCAAATAAATAAAAATCTGAGAAGGTCGGGGAAAAAGTGCTCCGCTTCATTTATTTTCGCCGATACATTAGATAATATGTAGGAGCTTTACTGGTCTTTTTGAGCATTCAAGATGACGACAAAAATAGAGATAAAAAGACTATGAACTTGTTAATTGAAATTCATTAAAATTCTCGACCCTAGTAGTCGCTAAACAATTTATAGAACATGAGAAGAATTATATAGAAAATAAAGACTTTAGATATTATCTTGAGATTTTAATCTCTTTTTGGACATAAAACCACGAAAACAAAAACCTAAAAAGGCTTTAAATTCAAAATAATTTTCGACCCCAATATTCGCTCTTAAAAATCTATATATTATGTAGAACATGAGACGAATCACAGAGAAAATAAAGGTATTAGATATTATCTTGAAGTTTTAATGGTCTTTTGGACATTCAATGCGATAAAAACAAAAAGATAAAAAGGCTTTGAATTCAATGAAGTTCTCAAACATAGTATTCGCTCTTAAGAATCTAAATATTTTTTAGAACATCAGAAGAATTATATAGAAGATAAAGATATGAGATATCATTTTGAGGTTTTAATGGGTTTTTTGGACATGCAAGACGACGAAAAAAAAAATGATAATGCTTTGAATTCAATGAAATTCTCAACCCTAATATTCGCTTTTAAAAGTTTAAATATTTTGTAGAACATAAGAATTATATAGAAAATAATGATATTAGATATTATTTTGAGATTTTAAT
Organism: Chymomyza amoena; assembly: GCA_037043745.1. Lineage (NCBI taxonomy): Eukaryota > Metazoa > Arthropoda > Insecta > Diptera > Drosophilidae > Chymomyza > Chymomyza amoena. The sequence continues at coordinate 25,342 of JBAMAX010004111.1, read as the reverse complement.
GGTATTTTTGGACTTTCAAAACAAAAAGATAGTGCTTTTCAATGAAATTTTCGAATTGTAGAACATGAGAAAAATTATATAGAAGATAAAGATTTTAGATATTATTTTGAGGTTTTAATAGTCTTTTTGGACATTTAAGACGATGATAAAAAAGATAACCAGGCTTTGAATTCAATGCAATTTTCGAGCTTGGTATTCGCTTCGAGTTCAGAGGATACATGAGCAAAAAAATTTTGATGACATTTAGGTTTAAAAAAAATGAAATTTTATAACCATGCAATTACAAACAACTTAGATACAAAAATTTAAATGAGCTTTAATTACCTTTAATGAAATTCGCAGCTAATCCAGATGAATCTCCGATTTAGCAATCCTTGTTAGCTATAAATAAAAAGACAGAATTTTTTCGCAATTAGTACTCTATAAATAAATCTTGTAATATATTTAATAACAGATAGTGCCCTAGTTGCTTAAAATATCAAAATCCACTTATAATGCTTAACACATTTATATATAAGCCTTCTTATCGATATCTTATTTGAGTCACGAGAATGACAAAAACAAAGTTACCCCGGCATAATTTATACACGCTCTTCACTTTATTATCAACTATCCAATGTAGGAACACCTGACATACATGCAACCATCATCAGCTGTGCGTCGTATGAGCCATTCCAGCCCTAATCTTTGCCACCCCTCGACAATTTAATAATAACAGAACACGCACTTGATTGTTTTTTATTGAGTGAAAAGTAAATATAAATTTGATTCACTGCAATATTAATCAGCGGAACAAAAATTAAAACGACGTGACAGAAAAAAAAACCATATGATTCAACAATGTACCCCCCTCTAATAACACCCTCTCTGTAATTTAGAGGTATACATACATATATAAATACTCATGTTATGTATGTGCAAATATTTATATTTACTTTTCTGCGCCATTTAAAAACAAAATGCTTCCTGAATATTGCAAATTGTAGATTGTAAATTGCTCAACAAAGCAAGAAAAGGCAAACCTAACTTGCAACCCCTTTTTGAGGTTTTTGTGGTTTTTCAACTGGAAACCGGATAATGCTACCTTTTTTTTCTACTACTACCTTTGATTACAGTTATTGTTATGCAGTCAAGCCATTATGACAGTTATCCAACTGTCATACTACCAACTACTATCGACTGCATTTATACTCTTATTTCGTTTTGGGCCATTTTCTTTGGCCTGGCTCTATTAGCGCAATTGCTTTGTGCCACTTTCTATGCCACAGCAGTGAATATGATGCGAATACACTGAGAAAAATTAACGAGTATTAGGTGCAGGCAACGACAAAAATGGCGCTCAAAGAGGAACTAAATGAAATAAGAACAGAAATATTCGAACCTGGAACACTATGAAAAAGGGCCGACAAGATGGGGTTTTACTGTAGACTTCATAAGAATTGTTCGATCTATATGGGGTTTTTGTTAAATGAAGCATTCAAAATCTCAATCTCAGCATATTCGTTTAGTTTTTAATGTGCACGAATTACACTTTCATAAAATAAAATTGAAATATTCCAAATTCACCTACTTCTGTTTTTACGCAATAGATACGTTCCCAGAAAATACGCTTAAAAAAATTCGTGTAAAAAAAGATACAGTATCCATACAAAAGTAAGGAATTGGTTCTTCATTTGGAAATCCAACTAAAATACTATCAGTTTATTATACAAAATAATCGTTTTTACACGGGAATTAGGTTTTTCATTCAAATTTAAATTTTGCATTCAAATTTTTTATTCAAAAAGGTTACAAGACAAGAAAAAATAAAAAAAATATTCCGAATGAAATAGAGTAAAAAATTACCGAAATCATTTTTTGAGACGCGTTAAATAAAATTCGCGTAAAAATATGGCGAAAAAACATAACATAATTAGATATATTCTTAAATTAACAATTTTTCTCTAAAGTTCTTTCTACAATCAAGCGCAAATGCTCTTAAAAATATTCCAAACATTCTAAAATAAAGAATTTCTGTCAGTATAAAAACACTCTGGAATGACTCTTAACAATAAAAATTTCTCTCTATTTGAACTTTTAAGCCCGTAAGTTTTGGTTTTAAGGCCAACCGGTTTACAAAATTTCTCTTTTTTCACAGTGTGTAAAGTTTTTTATGGAAGATACAAAAACTTGTTATAAGATCGGATTGATTTTATTTATTTTTAACGTACTGAAGTATTAATGGTCAAAAATTAATAACACACTCAGAAAAAATATACGTCCTAATTCAAACTTTGAATTTAATCAATTTCCGATAATTCCAATCCTATTTTTGGAATAAAAACAAAATTCTATAAATCATTGCATTAAGAGTTATTTAACCTTTAGGCTTTCATGGAAATCCCTTGTACTTAATTTTTTTTTTCAGTGTAGATTTTCCTAAATAAGCAACTATATTTTAAAATAAATTTTTTTTTATCAGTGTATGAAGTTTTTTATTGTAGAAACAAAATCTGGTTTTAAGATTGAATATTTTAATTTTTTTGTATCTGACCGAAGTATTAAGGGTAAAGAATTGGTAACACACTCAGAAAAAAGATACGACCAATTTTAAACATTGATTTTATTCAAAATAAGATCGTATCAATCCAGAAATTGCGATAATACCTATAGGATTTTTAGAACAAAAATAAAATTCTATAAGTCTCCGCATTCCGACATAATAGCTTTAAGCTTTTATTGAGATCACTTGTTCTTAATTTTTTTTTTAGTGTATAGTTTCCGAATGTGCATTTATATTTCAGGGTGTTTAAAAAATAATTTTCTTTTTTTTTCGCTCTTATGTATTTAAAATTTTTCATTCTATTGTTTAACTCTTCAAAATTTTTGGGTCTACCATTTTGGTACTATATCTTTTTTTTTAATGTTGGTTCGAAATTATTTTATTTTTTGTATTAATTTTTCCTTGCTTATTCACCTAATTTCTAAGAATCAATTTCATAGACTGTTCTTTTTAACTCTTCTTTTCAGTTCAGTCTCAAGTATCGCCATTTTGGGATATCTTATTTTTTACGGGAAATCTCAAGTATCACCATTTTGAAATATCTTTTTTTAAGTATCGTAATTTTTTTTTAACGTGGGTTGGACATTTTTTTTATTTCTTTTATTATTTTTTGTTTGAAAGACTATCATTAAAGGAGAGACTCTTCTTTTATTTTTATTTTTTTTTTTTTTACGGGAAATCGCAAGTTTCGCCCTTTACTTCGAAAAGTGTTTTGGTTTGGTCTAAAATGCAAACATCGACTCGTTATCCTAAAATTACACGAGTATTCGGCCTCAAAATCTTCTGTTTGGTCATCTAATTTCTTGACTATTTGAAAAACTGCTCTTTAGAGAGACCAGACTTAAAGCATACTAGGACAGCTTGATTCCAAATTATTCCACAATTTTTTTAAAACATTTCACTTGATATTGCAAACTTCGAAAATCTCGCTTTTTGGCAACACCTCCAATTTCTTTCAGTGCTATGCTAACGCTTCTGCTCGTTGGCCATAACTCATGGCCATTATGACCATAGGCAAAAAAAAAACAACAACAATTTGAAGCAGAAGTAGCAGCAGCAGCTGCCACGTTTCACTTGTTTTATTTTTAGCCCGTTGGCGCTCTAGCTGGCCGCCGGTCGGTCAATTGATCATGTGGGTGTTGCTTCTGGCCCGGCTCAAAGAAACAAAAAAAATAAATGTCTCTCAGTTGTCGTCAATGTGGAATACAATTTTTTATTTTTGTGTAGGTGTGTTTGTCAGTGTATACTGTACCTTGATATAAATCAACAGTCGCAAAGCTATTGGAAAAAAAATAAATAAAAAACGGTTTTATGAAACCTTGACCGAGCATTGGCAATAAAACAACAAGAAGACAAAGTGTCATGGCAACAGCTGAGCGGAGCTGCGCACATTTGTTATGGCTAATAACGGATGTGTAAAAATCTATCTCTAGGTAGACCTTAGAAACTACAGACATTAATAGTAAAGAGATGTAGATAGAGTCAATGGAATAGATTGATATTTTTTGCAAAGATTTTACCGAAATGCTGATTTGAGTTTCTAATTCTAGAAATTGGGGTTCGACATTAGAATTCCATGAAAAGTCTTTGAGCTAGATACTATCTGAAGTTCCCTTACCTTTCAGCTCAAAAAGTCCCAAACAAATCTCTCTTCTATCGCAAAACTGTTCAACCTTTGCGCTGAACAAATTCAATGAAATTTCAACTAAAACCATTTGACCTTTGCAAAAAGTTGAGCTCTTCAGTTCAGTGCTTTTTTGATGATTAGATTTATCTTAAAGTGCAGTGGAACTAAAGGTCAACCTTTGTTGGAGTGTTTTCATTATATTTAATGAATTGAATAAATTGAATAGCATGAAGTAGTAGTTAGAAATAGAGGGAGTTACCAGTTTGCCTCTTTTTAAACAATTTATTTGTGCAACTGGTTAGTTCCTTAATATATTTAAGATACTATCGGAGGTCACCAAGACGGTACATATTTATGCGCAGTTTTTTTAATTACTGCCGTAAAAATGTTGTTAATAAAATGTATCTTGATTTCTTAAAAGCATTTGAACAAGATACTAACTTTAAAATATAACTATAAAAATCTGCATCGGAAAAAACGTGAGAAATAAGTCAAGATAGCACAATTTCGAAAAATTCGAATAAACTTACAAAAATCTTAAGCCTTTTTTGGTTGAACGTTGTGGACTAAATCGAAAAACAAATCTAACAGGGGTGCCACAGGAAACCAATTCGATTTCAATTCCAATTCTTGGTGCCACAGACATGGCTAACAAGGGTTTTAAAAAAACCAATTCGACTCAATTTCGATACAATTCCAATTTCTTGGTGCCACATACATGACTATGAGCGGTTTTAAAACCGTTGTTAGCCATGTCTGTGGCTCCAAGAATTGGAATTGTATCGAAATTGAATCGGATTGGTTTTCTGTGGCACCCCTGTAAATATTAATTCGACAAAAATTTCGAATGAGCTCAAAAAATTCGAACAGCTTGTTCCACCCCTTATTCAAAATTTTATAAACAGCACCAGTTTAAAAACTTTACATTAGTTTGAGAAAATTTTCGAATTACCTTAACAAATACTAAAAGCCATTTTCTATTTGTCTCAGTAGAATTAGTCTTAGACGGAATTTTCGAAAATGTAAGAAATACGCGAAGGCAGCACAATTTCGAAAATTTCGAATAATCGTTAATAAATCTTCAGCCATTTTTGGTTGATCGTTATGGACTAGTCAGGGGCGAATACTGTGGAAGAAAAAACTTCAAACGCCTTATTTTATATATTATTGAAGTGCTGATTGTCAGCAGAAATTTCGAAAAACAAACCTAAATTTTAGTTCGAGAAAAATTTCGAATAAGGTTAAAGGTCCTTCCACCCCATATTCAACGATTTATAAAAAGCAGTTCGAAAAAAAAGTTTATATTCGTTTGAGAAAATTTTCGAATGAGCTTAAAAAGATCTCAAAACCATTTTTGGTTAGTCGGAGTGAAGCTAGTCACGGTCGGAAACTGTAAAAGCTGAGAGTTAAAACCGGTACTTTGAGCTTATTAAAAATTTTACAAACAGCTCAATTTCGAAAAAGACAAATCTTCGTATTATTTTGAGAAGAGTTTGCTCAGGAAGGAGAGTTCGAACTCTTTAATTGAGTTTAGTAAAAATTTTGCAAACAGCACAATTTCGAAAATAAAGACCTTTATATTAGTTTGCTCCGGCTTACCCCTGGCTGGAGTCACAGATAGACTATATAGTCCTTAGATATTAGTTTGAGAAGAATTTCGAATGAAGTTAAAAAATTATTATAGCCACTTTTGGTTAGTCGGAGTAGCTTTACTGTACATAAAAGATGAGAGCCCCTTCTTTAATAAATTTTTACAAGCAACACAATTTCGAAAAAAATACTTTATATTAGATTTAGTTTGATAAGAATTTCGTATAAGCTTAAAACATTCTTACAGCCATTTTCAGTCCGATGACTAAAATGAACCACTTCCTGAACCACTTATTTGAGTTTATTCAAAATATGTCAGCAGCTCACTTTTGGTTAGTCAGAGTCGATTTAGTCAGGGCAGATACTGCATAAGAGGGAGTTCGAATCCCTTTTTTTTTACAAAATTTTACAAACTGCAAAATTTCGAATATAAAAACTTTTATGTATGTTCAAGAAAAAATGTTGAGCGAGCTTCCTACAATCATTTTTGGATAGTCGAAATTGATTTAATCGGGGACCGATAGCCTGGAAGGCAGCCGGTAAGGGTCCTGAAAGTTCGGGCTGTTTAGTTGATTTTATTAAAAAATTTATAACCAGTTAAATTTTCACCAATCCACTATATTAATAAGGGAAATGTTTCAACAGAGCTTATTTGAGATTTTTTTTAAATTTTAATCTTTTTTGATAACACTAGCTTACAAATTTAAGTGTCATCGTATAAAAGTGATTTTTAGGCTTATTTTGAATCAAGAAACAAGAAATTGACAATCTTTTTTTTTCCATTGTTCCATAGCATCTACAATTCTTATCCAATTTTAAGGACCTCAGATTCGAAATGTTTGTAAAAAAAATTATCTTAACAAAATTTAAGAAAAACAAAAAGCAAGATGAAAATTTGTAATTTCGAAAAATGATCGGAATGTTCGCCTTTGCTTTCTTGTAACTTTAATAATTTTTACTTAATCTGTACATATCATACATCATTGTAAGGGCACATCAATACCTATCGATCAATTTTTCTTTCAAGTCAATATTTTTACGAGATGATAACGAATTTCGAATCCCGAAAACGGTGCTTAAAAAATAATAAAGTTGGTAATTTTCATGTTTTCGGACCCAAAATTACTCTAAAAAACACCTTTTTATGAGGGTTAACTTTTTGTGTAACCAGTGTAATCGAATCAAATGCGGATGTCGAAATTCTTTTCTGGATTCAGTATAGGATCTAGTAAAGTATGCTAAAAATGCGTCATACAAAAACTGTCAGGGGAAATAAATAATAAGAATTTTTGCGTGTAAATCAAAGGAACAGGGAAGTGTTCTTTTCGATTATAATTTTCTACAAGTTTATAGTTCAAGTTCATTGCCTGTTTCTTAAAAGCTCTTTTCGCGAAGCACATTAACTACGCATTTAAACAGAGACTTCTAGACCCAATCGAACCCCATGACTTATTCATATCCAACAATGCCAGTCAATTGCCATACGAGCCTATATAGATTTTTCTTTCAATGATATGTTAAAAATATTTGTACAGATGTTTTTACGAATAAAGAAATGTTTGTTTAAAGTACATGCTAATTGAATATAAAACAAATAAATAATTAAAAGTCATCGCACCAATTAACTGACAAATTGTACAAAGTTCCTTGTTTTATTTTAAAAACAATATAAAATTAAATTTACTTACAAAGTTGTACCAACTTTGACCAAATATGACACTGACCTTATAAAGTAAAACATGAACCAAAAGCTCAACTCAATCAACTTTTAACAACTTCCGTTCATTTGGATGCACACAAATTGTAAAATTACTAAACTAAACTAAACTTTTTGTTATTTATTCTACTTTCACCTTTTTTATGTTCTATGGTTCGTTCTCTATGGCAAAAGGTTGAAATAAAAACAAAACGCATTTAGTGACGAAAACGAAAAACTAACTAACAAAAAACAACAACGACAAAATGACAACAACCACGATTTTTACAAGTGTTGTTTTTATTGTTGTGGTGCGGTTGTCAGTTTTTGTTGTCAATCAATATTTTAAATTTTTAATATGCACTCAACGCAAATGGAAAAACAAATAAAAAAAAACGACTAAAAAGTTGGAAAGAATAAAACGTGAACTTTCTATGCCCTTAGTACATTTGTACTTAGTTCTAGGGAAACACTTAAGCAAATAAAAATATCAAAATTTACTGTTAGTTCTTAGCCAGTGTGACCGTATTTTAGAATAAACGATTGCGGGTATATCGATTTTTAGTGAATGTTAAATCAAGGCGCGTTTACAGGATTTGGTCAAGCCATTTTTTAAGCTTATAAGGGGCCTGGCCGGGGGTCATCTGGAAATCCGCCACTGATTTGAAGGAAATTTTTGAACTAAGCTTAGAGTGAAATTATGGAAGAATCGTCATAAAACAAAGAATGGTGTGTGTAATTTAATAATAATAATAATTTTGTGTAGACTACAAAAAAAAGCTTTAAAAAATTTTATTACGAGTAATTAGAGGTTCCGCATTATTCGTCAATTATTTTTTAACATATTTTTTTAAACATTAAAAAAAAAAATTTTTCAAAAATACTTAAATGAAATACCAATTACACAAATACCGGGATAATGACGTCGAAGGGATACATTTCGTAACTACTAATATTACTATAGTCCTCGACTACTCCTGGATCATAGGGCCTCGTAACTCAGAGTAGCCATAACAATGCGAAAATAAAAAATTGAAATTGATCTCTTGAACTCTTAAATTACAGGGTAAGAGTGGTACTAAATGATGTAAATGGAGAGACAGACCGCAACAATTTTTTCATCCCGTACATAGTAAATAACCTCAAACTTAGGAAAGCCCTTTTCTGACCCTGGATTTTGATTCTACGCAGCAAAAAAACTTCGGAAATGACCCATAGCTTTCCACCAACTAATCCAGTTTGACATTTGTTATATATAAATTAATTTTTTTAAATAAAGCTAATAGTTTTGATCAAAAAATTAACTTTTTTTTAATCTGATCACTACGAATCGAGGCCGGTAACATTCATAGATGACGTAATTTTTATACGGATAATACGATCTATGTATTAATTCCACTTTATGGAAGGCGGTCCCAAACGAAAACTTACCAAATGGACAGTTTTGTATTTAATAAAAATGAAATATATAATTTGAACTGGGAGTACGCACCTATCTGAAATATTTGAGTTGGTTAGAAGTTTTGAATAATTTGAAATAACTAGGAGAACCCGAATTTGTACATCCTGTACCGAAAGTCAAAGGTAATTTCGAGCAAATGTATACAACGAATGGAAGGAGAGAAGTCTTTATAGGAATGTCTAGAAGAAGATATCACGCGAAAAGTTACCAAATTGAAAGTTTCGTATAATAAAAAAAATAGAATTGGGACGTACGCACCTACCTGAAATATTTAAGTTGGATACAAGTTTTGAATAATTTGTAAGCTGCTGTTATTCTGAAAAACTTACTTTTTTATTATCATATCATATAAACTTATTTCGAGCAAATGTGTACAATGTGCGGAAGGAGAGAAGTTAAGGAGAGAAGTCTTTATGAGAATGTCTATCTATCACTTCTTATAGACCAGACCAGAGATCTCACGCGAAAAGTTACCAAATTGACAGTTTTGTATTTAATAAAAAAACATATAATTTTTGAATTTATTCGTTTTGAATATCTTAGCTGCTAATATATTCCGAAATTACTAGAATATCCCGAGTTTTTATACCCTGTACCGAAGGTCAAAGGTAATTTCGTAAAAAAAAGTGTACAATGAGTTAAAGGAGAGAAGTCTGTATAGGGATATCTATCTGTTTATAAAGAGCAGAAATTTTATCAGAGGATGCTCGTTACCTGGCATGCCTTGATGTGAATTGAAAAGGTCTTAAGGAGGTCGTCTTGCTAAGAACGCAGAGGATGAAGCTCCAAGTTTTCCATGGTTTATATTACTTACATCGCAAAACGGTATTTCCAAAAAATAGGGTATATTATAAAGATAATGCAAAATCTGTTATTAATATATATCTATTAATAATATTTGAAACACCCGAATTTACTTTCCCTGGATTTGACTTATCCGTAAGTGTCGCGCGATTTATTATTTTTAATAAAAGTTTTAGATTAGTCTCCTTAGAATTGTACACATTACGCTAAATCTATCGACATACTCAAGGAAATTAAAGATACTGGTAAAAATCTAACCAAACTGAATACCAAACTATTCCAAACTAGTGCAGAAACCCAAAATGTATTCTTTTTGAGCAACTCTATTCCTAATATCTTGTGTGGGTTCGATATCAAGGTTTTAAAAAAATAAATTGTTCCTTATTAAGTGGATCAATCTGCTTAGAACTAGATCGTAAGCTACAATATAGCTGTATCTTTTTAGAAGCTGATGCAAATCTTTTTTAAGACGCCTTCAAATTTCCACTACCTAATATACCCCGCTGGTCAGAGTATTAAAACAAAACACGAATAAATTCATCAACTGCAAACATAATTTATAAACGCTCAAAAAAATACAACAACCAACATGAAAATTAAAAAATAAAAAACAACAACAACAGCGAGTAATACAAGCCTCACTTTACGGGAATGATTCATCAGTTAGATGGATGGATGGATGGATGGATGGACGTACGGACGAATGAATAGAGGCCGTCAGAGTCAGTTCGCAAAAATTTAGCTTGGGGTCCAATGTGCGAAATGAACATGAGACGAACACGACATGGTTTCAATTTCAGCATGTTCCGCGTGCCATTCTCTCTGTACCCCGCAGTTCCAAAGCAAGTTTCATGTTTTGATTTCTTTGTTTATGCTTTTTGTCAATTCTGCTTTATTTTTAAGCTTACATGTTTTTTTTTAAATTTATGTTTTTGTTTTAGTTTGCATTTTTTATTTATTTATTTTATTTTATCTGTTGCTGCGTTTGTTTTTCCGGTTTACGTCGTTTTGTATATTTTTATTTCAAGCACGCTGCTGCCGCGCAAAATTTTTGTCGTCAATTCTGCTGTCGTCTTTTCTTTTGTTTTATTTACTCATTTAATTTAGCATATTATGTATACATTATATATTTGCATATAGTCAAGTCATACGATTGGCAGGTGGGAATTGGTTGGCTGCTTTGCATTTAGCTGTGACACTCATTCATAATTCTTTGTAAAAATGTTTGCCCGTCAAATTCTACAGAAATTATTTACGCTCAGCGAAGATGAGCAAAACATAAAGCAATACATAAGAAAATCGAAAGCTTAACTAAGAGAAATGGAAAATTACTTAGTGGTCTTGGTGTCAAAGTTTAGCTTGATTGTCTCTGTATGTTTCCATGTTTGTCACTGAGGTCTGTTCCGCATTTCTCTTAGGTTCGGAGAGTAAAAACAATGTCATTTAATGTTTTGTTGATGAATCGAAGATGATAAGCAAATCTTTTATAGCTTGTTGAGATTTTCAGGTTTATGAACTGCTTCGTGTTAGTTAGTATGAACCTAGGTTCATTAAGAGTAGAAATTTTAACCCAACAAAGATGAGAGAAAGATGAAAGAAAGTTGGTAATGGAGATGAAAAAATAACTAAGTGCTTGGTGTCAAAGTTCAGCTTGCCTGTCTTGCGATATTTTCATGTTGTCACCAGGGAGATTAAATTTCGAAATCGGAATAGGATCGTTGTTGCTTAGTATCTTGTATAACTAACTGCTGGTTTCCATGTGATGAGATATTTAGTTGTAGCAACTGAGTCAAAGAGATATTGAGGAAAGAAAGCCTTACTAATGGAGATGATAAATTACTTAGTGCTTTGTGTCAAAGTTCAGCTTGTATGTCTGTTGATATATTCAGCATGTCACTTGGGCCATCCAAAATTGCTTTCTAGTAACCTTAAATTTCGAAATCTGATTGCTTTTTAACATGAGATAAGATGTTTAGTTCTAGCATTAGAGTCATATAAGATGAGTGAACTATAATGAAGAAAGAAAGCATAACTAATGGAGATGAAAAATTGCTTAGCACTTGGTATCAAAGTTCAGCTTTTATATGTCTTCTTACTTTTATGTTATCTTTCAGGCTGTTCCGCATTTCTCTTAAATTTGAGAAGTAAAAAATAAGACAATTTGAGTTTAGGTATTTTGGATAACTTTTTATTCCGAAAAGGGTTCCTCACTAAGTAAGAGGTGGGGCACTGCAACCAAAAGATCTTTTGTACCATACCCATAAATTATAGCAAAATACTTTCCGCTTTTCGCATGAATAGCAGTATGTTTTTTGTTGGTATTGACCTAAGATGGAAGGGACTAATCCGTTCCTTTTCCATGTGACAAACTCTGTCCCATACCAGCGCTGGGCAGTCACAGAGAATATGTCTGGTGGTTTCATCGTCTTCTAGACAGAGTCTGTACTCTGAAGAGTCTGATAGGTACATTTTCTGTAGATGGTATCTAACAGTGTGGAGATAGTACCAGATAGGTATGCTACCGGGAGTTTTTTCCGCTCTGCCAAGACCTCTTGTCTTAATCATATCCAGAGGTTGGACAAGAGCTTTTGCTTGACGTAGCCCCGGTGAGAAGAACCAGTATCTCCTATGTTCTCCTGCAGCCCATTTGTTTATCTTGGTCTTGATTGTGGACCAACCAATACCACAGAATAGCGCAGGAGATGTAGTCAGGGTGGAGGCACCCTGTCGTGCTAGATCGTCAGCGATCGTGTTACCATCCAATCCAGAGTGTCCAGGTACCCAACATAGCACGACTTTGTTCCGGGAGAACAGGGTTTGGAGGTATCTATAGCATTCCTTAAACATTCTGTATGAGATGTTCCAAGATGATAATGCCCTAATACCAGCTTGGCTATCTGAGTAAATACAGAAGCCTGCTCTCCTAGTTCCCTTGAGAAGGAGACTAACGGCGCAGATCTCTTTGGCATGAATGTCCGCTTGCAAGACGCTGGGCCAGATGCCCATTGCGGTAGAGATTCTGGTGATGGGTCCAACGACCCCAACACCTACACCCTGCTCAGTTTTAGACCCATCCGTGAACCATTGTTGCCACCCGAGATTTCCACAGGGGCTGCCATTAGCCCAAGTCTCTCGACTTGGGAGAAGAGATCTAAATTTCTTGTTGTGAATTAGTTCCGTGAACATAAGATCTGATCTAGATACCTCTTTGGATACCTTGCAATTTTTCACCATTGTTGCCACCATTGTTTCAACAGGGGTTGCCATCTAATTTTCTTGCTATGAAATAATTTTGTGATAATAAGATAGAGATCGAGATGTAGATACCTCTTTGGATATCTTACAACTTTTCATTTCTAGATTGATTATAAATTGTATTTATTTTTGTATCGCATCGTTATCAATGGCTATTGACCTTAAATTTTTTAGTTTATCGAACTCAAGTTCATTAAATGTAGAAATTGAAACGCAACAAAGATAAGTCGAACATAATAAAGCAAGAAAGCGTGACTCTTATCTTCACTTAGAGTTAATTTTATATTTCTCTACATATTTTAATGCAAAAATTGTGGCCTATTTTTATTCTCAACCACCTCTACATAGACCATTTTTGAAATAGTCAGTCTTAAATCGCCTTAAAAATTTTTAATAAAAACGTAACGTTATAAAATTAAGCTTAAGAGATACAAATTATTTAGTCAATTACTTTTAAGTCCCATTTAAGCGCAAAATAAAAATCCTCACATTCTACTTTTGCATATTTTTCACAATTTCGAAACCCGGAACAGCCCCTCTTACTATCACTGATATGTGCCACGTCATTGTCACTTGTTTTTTTCCACATTCCCTCAAGCTGCTCTAACAGTAATTCAGTTTGCTTTATTTGTCAAAACAAAAAGTTATTGACCCGTCGCATCAGCCGGCCAAAAGTCAATTGAATGCACGCCAGGCCAGGCCAGGCCAGGGCAGGCTGGGGGCCAGCTCACAAGGCCTGCCGAAATTTGGTCAGTCCCTTAATTAATGACGAAATTTTATTGTTTGCTGTCTCCGTCATCTAAGGCGTGGTCGGCCGGTCACACAATGTTGACAAATTATGCATAATTTGGTTTTCTTTATTGTTGCCAGGGAATTAACTCAAACTTATGCAATTTATTATTGTAAAAAAAAAACGAAGTTTGTTGCAATAATAAATAATGATTTTTAGCTTTATGTCTGAAATTTTTGTATAGCCTGACTTTGAAGTGTTCCATAAATGGCATCTTCAATTGTCATTGAGCTTACTTTATACAAATAGATATGATTTTCCTTCATTATTGTTTGTATTTATTTTTGGTCTGAAAGATGATATAAAGCGGGCCAGAAATAACGTTCAACAATAGCCAGAAAATGTTGTTACTTAAGAGAGGAATTATTTTTAATGAAGCACGTTTTTTTCATATTATCTATAAACGAAGCTCTAGTTGAAGTTCTTCATCGTCATAGCTTCCTAAAAATATTAGCTTCATTTTCTTTGAGCTATGGGACAGAACCAGTAGCGGATTTAGGGTGACCCTATAATTTTTAATCTCATTCAATTTTCAATTTTAATGTCATTACGTAGTGGAGTAAATAAAGAAAGCTCTAGTATACGTTCTATATTGTTATAACTCCCTAAAAATTACCCACTTATCTTCTGTGGCAGATTCAGTAGTAAATTTAGGGTGGCCCAAATTTTTTTTATTTCATTGAATTTTCAATTTAAATGTCGCTCCGTAATAGAGTAAACGTGTAAATTGTAATAGCTTCCTAAAAATATCAGCTTCATCTTCTTTGAGGTATAGGACAGACATAGTGGCGGATTTAGGGTGACCCTATAATTTTTTGATCTCCTTCAATATACTATTTAAATGTCGTTACGTAGTAGAGTAAATAGAGAAAGTTCTAGTTTAAGTTCTTCAGCGTTAAAGCATCCTAAAAAATATCAACTTCATCTTCTGTGACAGATTCAGTAGTAAATTTAGGGTGGCCCGGAATTTTTTTTATTTTATTCGAATTTAAATTTAAATCGATGCTTTGAAATATTGAAGTTTATATTAAAAGATAAGAAGTATTATCCCATAATTAACAAAGCCAAAAAAAAAACCCCAGCCGGAACAGATATATTAGAACATAAGAATTTTTATCATCGAGCTCAGGGAGATCGCTCTACGAAGACGGCAATGGAGGTTACTTGTGGATAGCTTATGTCCAGCATAGAGGCAGTTCGGAATCTTTGTAGTATATTTATCAAATTATTTGGTGGCAAAAGAAGGAAAATAAATTAACTTCTTGAAAATTTGTTTTCATAGATTTTATAGTCGAAGTGATCTAGATGTTCAGACAGAAGGACGGACATGTCCAGATCAATTTTGTTTCTCCTCCTGACTGTATAAAAGTTACATGGCAAGATCTATTTATTTTCTCGTCCTAACCGTATTAGAGGGCATTTTGAGGGGTTTCTTATGGTTGATCTTTTTTATACGTTTTGATTAAACATAATATATCTCTTACCTTTGTTACAAGGTATAAACATGGTCTGACCTCTGAACCCAAAAGTTAAAGTTTTTGGTTTTGCTATGTTATCCATTCACTAACAGTAGTACTGAAACAACATCGATTTTTTCGATGCTTTAAACTGGAAATCATTGATTCCTCAAAATATCGAAGTTTATATTAAAACGTAAGATTATTTATCACACAATTAACAAAGCCAGAAAAACCCAGCCGGAACAGAATTTTCCTTATATTATCATAATTTACACTTTGATATATTTTTCACAGCTTTTGTGGGTAGCCACAAGAATTTCTCATCATGGCGCCACTGTATTTTTAAGCTCAACAGTGCTGGCTAAAAAAATAGCACCACCTTTTGTTTATGTAGAGAAAGATTAAGTAGCATTCTTATCAACTAGTTTACTTTACTATACAAAATTGGGAAATTTTCCAAGCATTCAAACTTGTCACAAAAGAAAACCCAATTGAGCAGAAACTTGTCAAATGAAAAGACTTTGAAGGGATTAAATTGACGACATACAAATTTATACATATGTACATTTTACATAGAATATATTTGTGGAAAGGCGCCAACAGCGTCAACAGTAATATGGAAAAGCACGTGTACTTTGAGCATTAGAATTTGGTATATATTTTCGCCCATTTTCACAATTTTCCGACTCATTTTGGGCACACGCCCAAACAATAGCAATGTGAGTGAACGAGGAAAACATTTTCGGCTAAGCAATAAACACAAAAGGGGGGAAAACAAGAAGAAAAAAACACATACAGTATATGCCAAAAGGAAAAACAAATTAATGCCCGAGAAGTGAGAAGTTCAAGAACAAAATGACAGCGACAAGAACAACAACAAAAGCAGGCTCATTAAGCGTTTTTCTTTCGCTTTTCATCAGTAGAGAAAACCAAAATACAAAGCTACATATATAAAAAAAAAATTAATTAATTTAATTAAATGCAAATATTTGCGTGTTTTTTAGCGATTTATTCTGTCTATGCTGTGATTTCTGTATGTGCCTTGCATAATGCAGAAGTATATTAAATGATATAGCAGTTATGTATAATACTTATACATATGTAGATGTCCACATAAGAGAGCAGTTTGAGAAGTAATCACTAGGAATTAATTAATCGAAAATGAGTAATAACTTATTCTTATATACCTTCGAAAAAGTATGCTTAGTCAAGTTATCTAAAATAACCCAAGATGACAGCAATCTTTGAAGGAAGTGTTTGTTTACGAAGTCAATTGCTTCAAGATCGGAAATTTATATTAGTCATTGGCGGAAGAATTCGGAAAATACTATGATAGAGGCAACAGCATAGCGGAAGCTTTTCTTTGTGAAAAAGACTTCTTAAACAGATCTAGATTTTAAATCATCTCCGAATCGGTTCAAAATCTTCGAATATATTCTTGCTCTAAGTAATCGATGTGAATTATGCCTTTTATATCCCTAAAAATGCTGAATATTTTATGAATGTTGCAAGAACGTACCGGAAGCTTTCCTTCGTGAAAAAGACCTCTTCAATACATGTGATCCAGTCGGTCCTTAATTATCTTCAAATCGTTTCAAAAGTTTCGAATATTTTCCTGTCCTTTAATGGATATGAACATGTCAAAAGACCTAGATAAGCTTTCTAAAATAACCCAAGATGAGAATACTCTTTCAAGGAAATCTTTTTTCACAAAGTCAATTGCTTCAAGATCGAAAATTATATTAGTCATTGGCGGAATAATTAGGAAAATACTATGATAGAGGTAACAGCATACCGGAAGCTTTTCTTTGTGAAAAAGACCTCTTTAATACATGTGATCTATTCGGCTTTAAATCATCTTCAAATCGTTTCAAAAGCTTCAAATATTTTCTTGTTCGAAGTAATCGATATGAATAATGCCATGGACATGGCTTACATAAGCTTTCTAAAATAACCCAAGATGACAATATTATTTGAAGAAAATTTTTGTACCGGAAGTCAATTGCTTCAAATTGGAAATTTATATTAGTCAAGTAGCGAAAAAATTAGGAAAATACTATGATTAAGGCAAAAACATACCGGAAGATACCCTTCGTGAAAAAGACTTCTTGAACAGATCTAGATCGCATATGTATCTATTTATTCGGCTGTAAATCATCTCCGAATCGATTTAAAAGCTTCGAATAATTCCTTGCTCTTAGCGATAGATATGAATTATGCCACGGACATCCCAAAAAATTTGGAAAATTCTATGAATGTGGCAAGAACGTAGCGGAAGCTTTCCTTCTAGAAAAAGACCTCTAGAACATAAGCAATCTATGTATTTATTCGGATTTAAATCATATGAAACTGTTGTTATCTAAGTAACCCCATGAATTAGGAATTATCGGACATCCCACAAGGCGTTGCCATCACGATGTTGACTAAAAAATCAAGGTGACTGTAATGGAAACGCCTGTTGGGGTGTCCCATAATTCAAGTCAATAAACTAGAACAAGATATTTTTCAGAATAAATCCATTCCTTTCAAAACTGGTTGGATCAAAGTCCCATCCGAAGCATCAGTAAAGGGTTCTTCATCAACTCCTTTTCACTGATTCGCTAGAACGATTACCTTTCTATCTACCCTCGTATGTTTTAGTACCCTCCATATTAATGACTAAAATTTTGCATATCTGTTGGTCTGGGTGTGCCTGTCCAATTATTTATAAGCCTAATTGAGTTTGCCTTTTTGAAGTTTGAGCTTTTTAATTTGATTGACATTTTGTTTGTGGCATTAAAATATATCCGAATTTTTGGGTTTGGTGAATTTTGGAATGTGTTGTCATGACCTTATTTATTAACTTGTTAAAGGCTTTTCAAAGGAAAAACCCCGGCCTTGATAAGCTTAAAAGGATGAGACGTTTAAACCAAAAACTGGCTTGGTTGTATTTATTTTTGTTCAAGTTGAAATTAATTAAATATGATATGACAGTTTTGAAAGTGTTTCTACAGGAAGTGGAGTGGTTTTTAATTTAAGGGGGATTTATGGTATTTACTTAAATGGTTTATGAAAGTTTGTACTAAAATGCCTTTACTAGAAACTATTATTTAATTAGGAAAAGCTGTGTATAAAAAAACTATTCAGGATAGCTTTTTTAAATGGAAAAAGAATTTGAGAAATGGGAAAAATGCAGACTTCTTAAACTTGGGTTTTTCGAAGTTTGGGGAGAAGTCTTTGAAACGATAATGCCTTTTTCCTTTTGAAAAACGCTGTCTCCATATAGGTGGGGAAATTAAATCTGCTATGAAAATTTGCACTAAAAAGCTTTTACTATTACTAAATTAGGTAGAAGTTCTTTGTTAAGTGAAAAAGGATAGTTGAGAGCTATCAAAATCATTAGTTAAAATAGTTACCATTTGTTTAATCTATCACGTAAAACTTGTCAGCTTCGGAGCTCAAAACATGTTTTAAATATATTTTGTATTCGGTCAATCCGAAACCAAGTCTAAAACATTTCAGCAAATCAGTGTTCTGACATAAACTCAAAAACTTAAAAAAAGAGACAGTTGATCTATCTGACATAACTTCAAAAATCCAGGTATATTGTTGGTTATGTCGGAGCTTATACGTGCTGCGGTTTTTTTCACCTTGGATGCGTCAGTACATAAAAATATCTCTCGTCGTTTTCATTTAAAGATTTTTGAATGCGATTGCGGAAACTATACTGAAGAAACTACTGACACACATTGCGATTAATAATTAGCTTTTAATCACTTAAAATGATCAAATTCTGTAAAGTCCAAAATATATGAAAACCTCTAATTAAGATAATCTTTAATTTAAAGGAATTTCCATTTTTTTATGTTGTTCAGACTTTATTAATGCTGCTTCCTGTTAATACTCTTTTATGCTTCATCATCTATTATTTTTTTGACCGATAAATCAGTTGCTAACCATATAACATACCTGATTAAACTTCTTTCGGCATTTTCAAAAATAGCTCATAAGATAATAAAAAGTCAAGGCCTCTTCTGATCCCATACATAAAGCTAATCGGAAGGCTAATCATCAAAAATTATTTGTAGTATTTTAATGGCACGATAAAAGTTAAGTAAGCTAATCGAAAATTTTAGGCGATAGGCTCTTAAAATTAGCTCTATGATGACAACTATGAGTTGCAATAAATAAGGGGATATTTTTGTGATAATTTGGGAACAAAAATGTTTATTATAGAAAAGCCGTAAAAAGTAATTTATTGTTATTTAAATATAGGCATTAAAGTTTAGTCCTCAAGAATATAAAAATAGTCTTATAGAAAAATAAAAACTCCAAAAGATATTTGATTGCAAAATTAGGTTACGATACTTTCTTAAACATCCATAAAGAGACGAATTTTGAACCAAAAATGTTTTTTCGACCAATCGTTACCATAGTAGCTGAATGATATAGTCAACCGATTTTGATAAAATGTGAATAAAATTGGGAACTCCAAAAAACTAATCTTTAGGGATGTCCGATAATTCAAATCGATTACTTAAATAACGAAAATATTTTTTTTAGATGATTGTGAACCAAATAAATAGATTGCTTATGTTCAAGAGGTCTTTTTCTAGAAGGAAAGTTTCCGGTATGTTCTTGACTAAATCATAGTATTTGCCGAATTTTTTAGCCACTGACTAATAATATATTACAATTCACTTCCTGAACAAAGATTTCCTTGAAATAATAATATCATCTTGTCTTATTTTAGAAAACTTCCGAGTGCTACATTTGGTTACGATATCTTCATAAACAAATCATGCCAAATTTATACTATATAATATAGTGAAACGATTTTAATTAGATTTAGTACAGTGCTTAGGAACTATAAAAAACTTACAAATACCAAACGTCTCAATATCTTCACAAACAAACGAAACACAACAAATTTTGTTCAAAAATCGATTTTTTGGAAGATCGGCCCTATGGGAGCTATATTATATAGTCAACCGATTGTAATAAAATTTGCTACGGTGCTTGGGAACTCTAAAAAACTTCCAAATTACGATATCTTTACAAAAAAAACGAATTATCCATCTAAAACTTTTGGTTTTTTTTTTTCGAGGTCCTCTGGAAAACCCCTATCGGAGCTATAAAATGTAACTCCGATATCAAAAAAAGTAAAATAAACTTGTCCCCTATTAAATAATTAGGGATTTAATGTAAAAGTTTGATTACTCTACCTTTTACCACTTCTGAGATCTTGCCTTTCATATGGACCGGCGGACAGACGGACATGGATATATCGACTTCTCTAGTCACCCTGATTATACTTTAGGTAACTTTAGGGGGTTTCTGACAAATCCTTCTGCATGTTACATACATTTTGGGCTTGCATAAACTTAATATACCATTTCTACCATATAGTATAGGGTATAAAAATCAATATAAAGGAAAGTTTTTAAGAAATCTGTAGATTATATCATAAAAATGTCTAATGCAGCTAAGATCCAAGCTGCCAAGTCCTTTCTACTAAGTGTCTTGTTTTACCAAGCAAATCCATCTACTTTATAGCAAAAAGTAAGAGCAAGAAGTAAAGTGCGAGGGGGTCAGACTCTGATTTTAGACTTAGCTTTTGATTTGATTCCTTAGCTCTTTAGCTCTTTCTTACCGTGGTAAGACAAACTAAACTCTACAAGTTGCTCATCACATCTGTAAGTCTTTTTAATGCGGCGGTAGCTCTTAAAGTGCTTGAGGGAAAAAGGATGAAGGACGACGAAATCCAGGAGCTTAACACTGGGCCATGTCATGGCTGTAAATAAAGAGGCTCCAGCGAGAAAAGTTGTCAACGCGACTATTGTAGAATGTTCGAGTGGAAGCAGGAATAAGACGCACTAGCTACAGTAGGAGGCACGTGGGCTTTAAACTTGTCCCACTTATAACAGGCTGCCGCCTTTAAACGGGTTATTATGGCCAGTTTTCCAAGTAAAACCCAGTTATATATATGCAAAGTCATGTTAATCTTTTATGTTTTTTGCCTCAGCGCGGCTCAGCTGGTTGCTAGGCAGCCAAGAAAGAAAAACATTTCATGCCGTAAGCTATTTTTCCTAAAAATCAAATCAACGTCATGCCATAAATACCAGACCAGAGCACATATAACATATTTTTAATATGTGTAGAGTATATAGATAGATAACAAAACCTACACGTTTTGATGTGATGCCTTTGCCCTTGTGTCCTCGTGTGGGGACAAATATTGTGCCCCAGAGTCATAAATAAAATCATCAGTTGTCAAGCGAGAGCGAGAGCAAATCTTTCGATGTTGTTGGATTAGTTTTAAAGAGGACAAGCAAAAACAAAAACAAAAACACACAGATACTCACTGACACACACACACATGCATACGAATTAAATAAAATAAAATTGTCATGATTTTTGTATATGGTTGAGCTACGGCCAGAAATAGACACAGCGCGAAATAAATACAACAATAACTGACAACAAAAGCAACAAATTAATCTTTTCACTTACATTTATCATTTTTGTTGAAATTAATTCAATTGCGACGACGACGACTGCAAAGAGCAACAAACAAACATACAACTAACGGTGCCTGTCTCCAACAAACACACAGAAACACACACACACACACACACACACACACAGATACAGCTTCAATCTAAAAAGGAAAACTATCCGAGCTGATCTTAAGAGTTGAGCTTCACTTAAACATCTCTTGCTGGGTTCACTTAAAGTGCAGCTAATTGAATTGATTATGAGTGGAATGTGTATGAAAAGAAATGAAAATGAATGCATGTATGCGTATCAGGGGCGTAGATGATGGGGATGGGGTTTGTCAAGTGCCCCATTTGTCAACTTAAATCACTTTTTTAACACTAAACAGGAAATATTTGATTCTATTGATCTAAAAACTGTGAAAATTAACGCATGTATGCGTAGCAATGGCGTAGTTAGTGGGGATGGAAGTTATCAAGTGCCCCAAATTAGTCAGCCAAAATTATTTTTTAAGCAAAAAAAAGATTTAATTCAATTGATATAAAAACTATGAAAATTAATGCATATATGCGTAGCAGTGGCGTAGGTAGTGGGGTTGGAACTTATCAAGTGCCCCAATTGTGAACTAAAGTCATTTTTTAAGGGCAAAACAGAAAATATTTAATTCTATTGATCTAAAAACTATGAAAATTAATGCATGTATGCGTATCAGTGGCGTAGATAATGGGGGTGTCCCAAGTGCCCCGATTTGTCAACTAAAATTATAAATAAATAAAAAATATTTTTTTTAATTGAGGTTGATTGGCCAAAAATAACTTTCTCTCAAAAATGGGTATTTTTCCAGATATAAAGAGTGTTGTAAAATACTTCAATATCTAATTTGCTTTAATAAAAATTAATTTGTATGCCAGACATAGACGCTTGACTAATAAAAGTCTGGTATTCTTAACGAAAGGAGTGTTGTTAACTACTCGAATATACCTAATTCTCTTTTTACACTATAGATACGTTCCCAGAAAAAACGTTTAAAAAAAGATATAGTATCCATATTAAAGTAGGGGATTGGTCCGTCATTTGAAAATCCAACTAAAAAAAAATATCAGTTTTTGATATAAAATAATCGTTTTTACAAGGAAATAGTTGCATCATATAAAGATTACTAATTTCACAAACAGAAAATTCAAATTCATATTAAGAATCTTAGAAGATCTTACATTTAACGAAATTGAAAGACGTCGTTACTCAACATGAGTTTATACAATTAAAGGAGTAATAATTCAAGAAAAAACATACTTATGGAATTTCCATAAAATTGTCTGATATCAGCTGGCTTCAAACTGCACAAATATTTATAATAATTCTTTTTTCTTCAAAGGATCTTGTGAGGTATTTTTGGTATTTATACCTATTTGGTGTTATTTTTTTTACTAAAAATAAATGAGGAATTTTAAAAATCGCGTAAAATATTAACGAAATGAATTTTTGGAATCGCGTTAAATAAAATTTGAGCAAAATCAGAGTGAGGTATATTTACCATTGTGAACAATTTATAAACATAATTTTAGTTATTATTTAGTGGTTTTAGTGTCACTAGTTTAATTTCTTTAAAATGGAATTTTAGTCATAAACGTTTTCCCAACAAAAACAAAATATAACATTTGTAAACAGCTAATTGTTGTCTGCCATTTTTGCACTTATGCCTCGTTTTTGAAATGTTCAATGTTGTTGCTCGCGCATTTTTGCTTTCATGCCCAATAAAGTGAATTTGGGAAATTAATTTCTATTGAAAAAACTTTAATAATCCATAAAATGGAATCAAACGTGCTAAACATTTTATGTAACCTTTATATTGAGTGAGTGACTTGCCCATTTCTATACGATTTCGAAAACGATTCATTTGAATTTAGTTTTAGATATGAGTGTCTATTTTACTATATCCGCGATGTTATCTGAATAAAACAACAAAAAGTGTCCAGGAATTTTATAAACATGAAACATGTTTCCAATTCTGGACTTCTACAAATAAAATCTTAATATAACTATTTTTCTTGGTGGCAAATATGATAATAAATAATATTTTAAGTAACTACAAATAGGTACGGATCAGACGATCCTAAATCGCTTTGACCAAATCTTTGCCACCAATCAATCTATATCACGTTTTGCAATATCTTAGGTAGACCGAGCACGCCAAATCGATTAACTCCATAAAACAAATAGTTGAGAAAAATAAGAAAATAATATATTTTGTGATGCAAAATTCCAGTTATTGATGATATCTTATGTCTAACGCCATATTAAACGTTTAAGATGGATAAAATGGAATATATCGTTATTACACCCTGTACCGTATGGTAAAAAGGGAATATTAAGTTTGTGCAACTCGAAAATGTATGTAAAATATAGAAGTCGTCGAAGACACCCCAAAGTTACCTAAAATATGATCAGGGTGACTAGATAAGTCGATATACCACACATGTCCGTCTGTCCGTTTAAAAGCCTAGGATCTCAGAGATGGTAAGTGCTAGAGTAATCAAACTTTTACTTTGGATCCCATATTATTCCATAGGAGACAAATTTATTTTAAATTTTTTGATATCGGAGTTAAATTGTATAGCTCCCATAGGGGTGTTTGAGACGACCTCGAAAAACTTTTTTTTATAAAAAATACTCTACATTTAATTTTTTAATAAAGATACCGTAACAATATTTGGCATTTAGAAGTTTTTTAGAGAACCCAAGCATTGTACCTTATTGAAACAAAATCGGTTGACTATATAATATAGCTCCCATTGGGATGATCTTTCAAAAAATCGATTTTTGAACAAAATTTGTTGTGTTTTGTTTGTGAAGATATTGGAAATAAATTTGGCACTTGTAAGTTTTTTATAGACCATAAGCATTGCACAAAATTTTATTGAAATCGGTTGCCTATATGATATAGCTTGATCTAGGCGTTCAAACGGACAGACGGACATGGTTAGATCGACTTTTCTAGTGACCCTGATTATACTTTAGGTAGGTTAGGTTAGGTTAGGTTACGCTGGCCGGCCACAACAGAGTGCAGCCTAGCATAGACCTTTTGGTCCTTAGCTGTGCCAGATTCGAGGTTATTACGCAACGTTATGGTCAGTTAAAAATTTTACTTTTTTAGCGAAATTAAGTATCCGCCCAACTTGTAGCCTGGCCACCTCTTCTAGACCGACAAACGCTGGTTCTCCTAGGGTGGTCAGACGATGTCTAGAGATGGCTGGGCAGTCGCAAAGTACGTGTGCTAGGGTCTCAGGGACTTCCGGATCCCTGCAGATCCTGCATGATTCGCTTGCCGTTAATCCCATCCTCCTTCTATATGAAACATATATTTTCGGCTTGCACAAAGTTAATACTATATACATATCCTTTGTACCATACGGTACAGGGTATAAAAATAAAAATCTGTCGCGACTTACCAAGAATTTTTTTTGTTTAAAAAGAAATATACCTTAAAATTTGTAAAACCAAAAATAAATAAAAAAAAAGTAAACTATTTGAATTTTAAAGCAAAATTTACTGATATTATAGGAAAGCTGTCTGTATATTTGTACATTGTTATACTTTGTGAAATTATTATTACATTAATTTCAATGATATACATATAAT
>JBAMAX010004110.1:0-35547 GCA_037043745.1 Chymomyza amoena | reverse complement strand
GGTTGTGTTGGCAATTGTTTAAATGGATCTATTAAAGAAATTTCTAAAATGTATTTTTAATTGATGACTTAAGATCTTTATATTTAATTCAGTGTAATGTCACATAGCCTATAACCAGTAGACGGTTAAGACGCTTCTAACGAAAACTTATTTGTTAAATTATAATAGACTTTGAAATTACGAGCGACAAGATGAATTACTTATGTAGAGGAAAACCAAACCTTTATAAATAAATGCCTGCCCAAAGTCCTGCAAATTTGGTGGCCAAATTCCATTTCAAATGTAGACCTCCTACTCAGAACAGGTAAAAAAATGCTGTAATAGATATTGGGGTACGCAAATGAAATTGGATTGGGCATATCAGACAGCCGAGAATTTGCATTACTTGACAAGCTTTAACCTGGAACCCTCAAGAAAGCAGACGTCGAAAAAAAACTAGCAGAAGCCCGTTACACATAGAACGACAATGTAGAGAAACACCAAACAGTAAATGAATGAAGATATGTTATATAAGAAACGAAGAAATATAAGAGATCTATCGCTTCATACATTTTTACTTTAAATTAAAGATAACGTTCTTAATTTAATAGAACTTACGGTTTGCGGACCAGTCGCTTGACCTTTTTTGTTCAGGGCATTAATATACAATCAATGGAAATCAATAGATTTGTGTTCAACCAAATATAAACTTTGAATCCACCTTGTGCAATTGATTAGTACAAAAATTGTTTCTCATAGAAACCTTTCAGAAATCCTTTGTTCGGGCAGTCTGCCAGGTGAAATAAGTAACAATTTACAGAATGCACTTATTGTAATGCCCTAGTTTCATATTTTTCCAAGTGGAGGGATACATATTAACTCAGATAAGACTCAAGATATATTTTTTACGAAAAAGCATAAAAGCTTATTCCTCCCTGCACATTAATCTTAGCCAGCCTCAGTGGACATTCATTGGGAAAAAAACGTCAAATATTTAGGAGTTACTTTGGATAGTAAGCTCACTTTTAAAGAACACATTAGTTACACAACTAAAAAGTTAATATTAAGCGTTGAGAACAAGCTACACCTGCCCCAGTGTGGGTCAATATTGCCAAATGCCTCATTAGCAAATTGCAAGTTGCTCAAAATAAGATCTTAAAAATGATATTTAATTTGATATGATAATTAATTCGACTTTATTGATGAAAGAATTTCTCGATTACACTCTAAATTTGGAAATAGATGTATTCATTCAACATACTCGACTTTTAATAACATTGCTTAATACCTTATTGTATAGGGCATAAATTTAAAGATAAATAACTCAGGGGTTTTTTTTTTTAAATTTTTTTAATATCGAATGTAAAGTTATGTCGCTTGGAGGTGGCTTTTTAATTCGTGGACGCCAAGGAATTCCTTTACGAGAAGAACAACATGCTAACAGCTATGTACAATATATTGCAAGTGCAAAACCATATAAATATAATAATAAAGACCAAGTAATTTCATAATGAACACCAGGCAAGAATATATATTCTTGAAAGGAAACCACCACGA
This sequence comes from Chymomyza amoena, assembly GCA_037043745.1. Classification (NCBI taxonomy): domain Eukaryota; kingdom Metazoa; phylum Arthropoda; class Insecta; order Diptera; family Drosophilidae; genus Chymomyza; species Chymomyza amoena. Next base: position 34,011 of record JBAMAX010004110.1, on the reverse strand, counting down.
ACTTGCTTGGCACTTGGTTGTCCGAGATACATACAACGATCCAAACATTTTCCTCATTACTAGCATGTCAAAGAAATAATAAAAAATTTCGTGATTTCGTTTCATTTCATCTACGAGTATACAACAAAAAGATTTACAGAATTCTGCGAGAAAAATAAAATAAAATTTTTTTTCTTTTTCTTTTCTAGTAATAAGAGCCAGACGCGAGTTAAATAAATAGATAAAAAAATGCCAAGCAATATAATAAATAAAAATACTTTCACGCACAAGTCAGCATAAGAACGACAATCACTCGACCGTCCAAGGAGGCAACAGGACCCTTTATAGTAAAACCCATGATGGGATTTTCTGGAGCTTGGAGCAACACATTGGACCTTGGCAATTGGAACGCATATTTTTGCAAATGCAATAAAACGCACATGTGTTTCTTCCATTGGGTCGTTTTGTTGTATCCACGGGACAGGAGCAGCAGTCGTCCTCATAATTTTGGTGGTTGGCAAATAAATTTGATTTTCCGAGAAATATTCAAGACGCTCTGTTGCTTGATGCATACAATACGTAGTTTTCCTATAGCGAGGGTCTCTATGGCAACATAATAAGACAAACACAACACCCACTCCAAAAAAAAAACAACAAAATGTATTGCATAAGTTTTACGGGAATGAGTTGAGTTTTTTTCCGGGTTTTGGTCGTATGGAGCTGACAATTCATGATTTACTCATGCCCAAGTTTGATTTAAGCAGTAACAAATTCATACCATATTGAGAAAATAATAATAATTTTTGACTGCTTTATTTTTAGCAAGGGAATGCATGGTTCATGCTTATAATGGGTATGATCCCCAAGTTTCAAATATATGTACATAAACACGTCGTTGTTTCAATGAAAAAAATCTTATTCAGAAAGTACAAGCATGTTGTCTTTGGAACAGTCGGAATATACCGATTATACATAATGAACCCCTCGAGAAATAAATCCTAGTGCACAGCTGAAACTTTCATAATATTAGGTTGTCAAAAAAGTCTTGCGATATTTTTATTGAATTTTCAATTGTTCATAAAATTGGTTATAATAATGCGATTTAAGTCAAATATGCGCCGTTTTGTTCGATGACGAGTTCCCAACGAGATGCCAACTTCATAATGCTCCTCTTATAGAAGCTCGCTTCCCTATTGTCAAAAAACTCGGAGAGCCAATTTCCACAGCACTCTCTTGTGGACAACTTCCGATTACCAAGCGCGTTCGTCATGGACAGAAATAGGTGGTAATCACTTGGTGCGAAATCCGGACTATACGGTGGATGCAAAAGAACCTCCCATCCGAGCTCCCGGAGCTTCTGGCGCGTCACCAAAGATGTGTGTGGCCTGGCGTTGTCCTGATGGAAGACAATTCGGCCTCTGTTGATCAAAGATGGCCTCTTCTGCATGAGTGCTGCATTCAAGCGTTCCAGTTGTTGGCAGTACAGGTCCGAATTGAGCGTTTGGCCATAGGGGAGCAGCTCATAGTGGATGATTCCCTGCCAATCCCACCAAACACACAGAAGAACCTTCCTGGCCGTCAATCCAGGCTTGGCCACCGTCTGGGCAGCTTCCCCGCTTTTCGACCACGACCGTTTACGCTTCACGTTGTCGTAAGTGACCCACTTTTCATCGCCAGTCACCATCCGCTTCAAAAACGGGTCGATTTTGTTGCGATTCAGAAGCGATTCGCATGCATCCATACGGTCAAAAATGTTTTTTTGCGTCAAGTCGTGTGGCACCCATACATTGAGCTTCTTTTTCAATCCAAGCTTCTTCAAATGGTTTATAACGGTTTGATGACTCATGCCCAGCTCTTGGCCGATGCTACGGCTGCTACTATGCCGGTCTCTTTCGATCAACAGAATCGAAACTGGAATTACTATCTGTATTTACTTTGATCATTGTCAATTTCTATATAATATGGATCTAAAAGCAAAAAAACGAGAATACATTTTTTTTAAGAGACATTTTGATCTGAGCCGTCTCTTAATCTGCAAAAATCTCCATCATAACGTAAAACATTTTATAGCGCGCTTTTTATGTATTTTCATCAAGGCAACCAAACCTCCTGATGAAGTAATTTTTTTGGAACCATGAACCAAAGTTCATTGGATATCGAAGGAACTGGGTAAACTTATTGATCTTTAAAAGAAATTATCTTTAAAAGAATTAAGGGGTAAAAGGCATTTTTTAAATGTTAAATAACATATGTTAAGTTTTTAATTAATCATGTAGCATGTTGCAAACATTTTCGCTTTCTTTCTCGTGCTCGCGAACTATATTTACAGAAATGTTCGCTTTTAAGACTTAATTAGATCGATAAACTATTACCAAAGAATATAGAACTACAGTGTAGTGTTCTTTGCTATTACATACATATTTATCTCTTTTACCAAAAGAATCCCATAAAATTATACAAAAAAATTTCTTTGTAATTTTTTTTCTGAATGTTTTTTTTTCGTCCTCTCTTATATGTCAATTTTTCATGAAAAGCTGTCTGCGTTAGAAAAGACACAATTTGTGTCCTTTAAAAGTTATCGGTTGTAAAATAAACGCTTTTTCACTCGGACCATCAGGTACCCTAGGTTATTAAAAGAAAAATTTTGTCTTTTTAAGGACATGTTGCCCTTATGTATAAAAATTCGCAATAAAAGCATTAAAAAAAACCCAATGACTACTTTATAAATATTACTATTTTCTCCACTTTAAAGTTGAGATAAAGTTTCATTAACAAACAGCTTATTTTTGATTATGTAGAATTTTCAAGCTTATCAAAATTTCAGGGCGGCCATCATATCACCTTTAATTTCCATATGTGTCTTTTTGGCCGGTGCCAGCTAAGATTTGGGGCTTGCTACTGGAAACTTAGCTTTTGTATCGTTTAGTATGTTTACTATGTCCCATAGCCCCTTATTCAGGAGTGGAGTACAACTCAAAGGCGCATAGCACCCTGAGCAACCAGCAAGGTGCTATCACAAGCACAGCTTTTACTCGGCTGGGCGCGGGAAAATTACAGCTGCCCTCCTCTAGCAAGGCCAAGATGCATCCTTGATGAGGGGGCTTAAGGCGCTGTGTCAGGAGCCAGCTGACTAAACTGATAATAGTATCAGCGATGACATAGACGCTGACAGATCGCTAAGAGTCTTACAGGTAAGCCTCCATCATTTTAAAGCAGCAACCGCTGCCCTAATGGTTCGCCTGGATGAGGAAGAAGTGGACCTGGTACTAATTTATTTATTTATTGGAGTACAGCTGCTTGCAGCCCAAAAAGAAGGTACAATTCTCACCTTTCAAAAAAGGACCTCAGTGTATTTTTGCTTTACAGTAACCGTGATGGTGACTCTACATCACCATATCTGAAACTCATGAATAAACCGACATCGTGGATCCTCTTCCGGATCATAAGCTGCAACAACTGATAAAGGACAGTGATGATCGTGGCACTGGCCTGCTGGGTGGATATGATGCAAATGCTCACCATGGACAATGGAGAAGCTCCAATATACTCTTTAACTATCTTCTCCTCAAATATTAGATATATTGATACAACTATCTGTCGTCAATTCAGTTTAAGTGTTCCATAATCCTATAAGAATCAACAGGAAATCTTTTAAAATAAAATTGGGAACAACCCTTTCAACCCCTACTGAGATGACTCCATCCTCAAACAAAAAACCTCGACCATCTCATTAAAACCTCCACCGAAGAATGCAACAAATCATAAGTCATCTTGTCCAACAAGCAAGCCAAAGGGCAAAGAGAAACCACCAAGGTGGACCCCTAAAATTAGTACGCTCCGGGCAATCTGTTTAAAAATTTTTAATAAGGCGAAAAGGCTAACCTGTGACCAGAGCTGGTTCGAGTACAAACAAAGTTTAGCTCAATACAATAAACTTATCAGGCAAGCAAAGCGAGATGAATGGACAAGATTTAGCTCCTTAATAGAATCTTCATCAGCAGCTGCAAGACTTCGCAAGTTACTCTCTAAGTCACCCACAAATTTGGGCTATCTTATGAAACCGGAAGACTCCTGGACAAACTCCAACGAAGAGTCACTTAAACTACACCTAGACTCGCACTTTCCTGGTAAACGTGTTGGAAGATGTAATAACTGACTTAAATATTAAATGGGCTACGATCAGGGTAGGACCCTATAAATCTGCAAGTCTATAGAAACTGCACTTCACTTCGTTGTTTCCAACATAGAAAAATCCTTGCATAACAAGGAAGAAAGAGAAAGAGACTGCAAACTCAACAGCCAGGTTGAGGGCAGGATCTTCTCGAAACTTCTAAATTACGGCAGTCCTTTTGACTTCCGTACAACTGCAGCGATTTTCAGGCGGAGGTCATTGCCATAAATGAGGCTCTATGCCCGCTTACGTAACACTGGCTTTGAAACCGGTGCAATTAATATTTATTCAGATAGCCAAAAAGTCATCAAATCACTTCAAGCGCTATTCTATACTTCGACGACAGTCAAGAGCTGCCGCAAATCTATTGAAGAGATTGCAAAGCAGTTTGTTATTAGACTCATTTGGGTGCTAGGACACCAAAATATTACAGGCAATAAAATATCAAACGAATTGACCAGACACTGCACGACCACTACCCTTCTACCGGATAAAAAGTATATCCGTTTGCCGTTGGCCACTTTCAAGCTACAAATAAGGGAAAAATTCAAAGGATGTGGAACAATATACATCAAGTGGACTCAGTCTGCTAATATGGCCAAAAATTTAATTGTATTTTAAATGTTCCATACAATGACTTGCAAAAGCTGTAAAGATGAGGAGTGTGTACCATCAGTAGAACACTACTATTGTGCCTGCGAAACTTTAAGTAGACGCTAGAAAAAGTGTTAGGGGAACTATTTTCTACACAATCTAACAGAGCTGGAAACTATATGCCCGAGGGAGATTGCAGGTTACATCGAAGCCACAGACTGGGGCTATGTCTAGGTTTGTCCCCAAGGGAAAGGGTATAAAGCTATAGATATCCGTTCGGTTCACAATATACCCAAAGGATAAAAAATAATATATAATCGATTTTTAAGACATTTTTTTGTAGCAAAAAATAAATATTCTATTAATTTCACATATTTAGAATAAGGCCTGAACAGAAGATAAACTATGATTTTTGAATAATTTCGCTAATGATAAATCATGAGGCGATTGATTGCCACGTTTTAAAAACTCAAACGTTTCCGTTGAAGCTTAGAATCCCAGTCACATCTAAGGATTTCCATTTTTTATGTGCCAGAATAGAAACCATTAAGGCATACTCTATTTATTGTTATGATGGCATTAAAAATTCATTGAGTGCCAAAGGTGGAGAAAACAATTATCTGCAGCAAGGTAAAACACAAATCCTTGAATTCAAAAGTAAATAGCGAATTTCTTTTATTACTTTTTCTGTAACAACAATCAATCCTCAAGCACGGGCATTTGTGCCACCTTTTAAAATACAACCACCTACCCATACGATTTTTTTTGTGTTGTTGTATTTATTATGCAAGCACACTCAACTTAATTCCAATTGGTGTTGAGTTGCCAAAAATGGTACGCGCATCACCACTCATCCCATCAACCACTCTGAGTTCCTGAACGTCCCAGGTAAGTCTTTGGGCAACCCCAGTTAAAACACTGCATACGCCTACATATCCTATACATTAGCCTTTTGTGATGTGTGTTTGATCTGTTTTTCTCTAACCCCAAAAATGTATTGCCAACGCTTAGAATCCTTGACAGAAATCGCGGGAACAGAAATCTAAGGTATCTCTTTGTTGTAAGCTAAGACAAGTTCCGAGAATCTTATTGAGTTTACACAGGACCACAAATAAGTACTTTATTAATTTAAGATAAAGAAAAATTAGATAGGCTAATAGTAGTTTAATATATTTTCTCTTTACATACAAGTCACCACTGTAACAGGTTGATCATTGATCACCCTAAAACTTTGTGTATAAATAGATAGCTACAATAAGCCCGTAAAGTGCCAGGACTTCGGCAAAGATCAGGATAAGTATCATGCCTACGAATAGACGTGGCTGAAGAGCAGTTCCACGTACACCGGCATCACCGGCAATGCCAATGGCAAAGCCTGCAGCAAGTCCGGAAAGACCCACCGACATTCCTGCACCCAAGTGCACGTAACCCTTTTGTATGGTATAGTTTGAGTCCAAGGATCCAGCAATGAGCACTGAAACAACAAGACCATAGATGGCTATTATCCCAGCCATGACAACAGGTATTATGGATTTCATAATTAGATCGGGCTTCGTCAAAGCCATAGTTGTAATTCCAACACCAGACAGAGCTGTTCCATACGACGCACCCAATGTGGTGAAAACTATGGCCGAAGCAGCACCTAGGCCCCCAAGGAATATGGCGTACGATGGCTTGTCAGTTTCCGAGGGATGCATGCTGATCTAGAAATTGCTTTACTTGCAGTTAAATAAAAATTTTAATTTGAGTAAAATAACAAATGCTCCCTACTTTGAGTTTTCCCAAAAAATGGTTATAGGGCTAAATTTGATTTTTTTTTAATGTTTAGCTGGGCATCATGGAAATCCTGATTAACGACAAACATGCTAAATAATAGAATACATTTCATACTGACAAAGAAAGCTGTAAAAATTCATGCATAACCAACTTTATCTTTATGCGTCATTAAATTGCGGGGAGAGATCCTTTATGGTGCTTAAATTTATGACTCTGACTTGTAATACACTCATGCAGTGACAAGGTGTGGGTCAAATAAGAGCTCACCCCAAAAGCGACAAAAAAAAAACCAATTCCGTGTATTGAATCTCGAGGTTCTGTTGTTTCTTGCATATTTTAAACGCTTTAGTATTTGTCGGTTTTCTTCGTGTCACTTTTTTCAATTAAACAAATTGAAAAATATGAACCCTGAAAAAGGAAAAGTTCAACGCAAATACTCGAACATGAGCGGGAGCTGAAAGTGCACAGCAATGACTCCCGACTCCCAACTCCCGAAGACATGGCGTTCCCCAGTGTCAAATGGAAATTCAAATAAAAATTTGTTAGTCAATCTGTTGTCGTTGTTGTTGTAAGGGTGGTGTTGTTCTTGTTGGAGCCTGCTTTTTTGCTCCTGACGGTAGCTATGGAATGACATGACTCCCTCTATCCAGATTTCGTGGCGTGGCATTGGTTGATGAAGCGGCAACATTACATTTTTATTTGTACGCCCGGAATCGTTTTGCATTTTGAGTATTTTAAATATTATGAACAACATTTGTGTCTTGGTGTCTTGGGGATTTCAGTTTAAAATTTTATTACTTGCTTCCTGACAATGTTTTTACATAACGTGATTGTGAAAATGCTAAAATGTGTTCTGGATTTGTAAGTTGAAGACTTCAAAAGTGAAGATGCGACTTGGACTGAATTTCCAATTGATTCGAGGAGATAATTCAATCATCTAAAACTGCTAAAATGTTAGAGATTTATGATAAACTTGGAACGAGTGGCAATTGTTGTTGTTGTTCCAACTTGTTTTCTGCCCTATGTACTCGTTTATGGGTTCTGTTGATTGCCAGGATTTATCGCCAAAGTAATATAATAATACAAATAAATCAAATGTATTTCAAGTACGACAATGAGCAACAAAATAAAATTTTCGTTATGAAGTATGTACATATATACCCATGTAACTTACATATGTATTTCATATACTCTTGGTACATAGTTAAGAAACAAAGCTGTCGACATAGTTCAAGCTATGAAAACTGTGCGAAAATTTATGTCTTTTCTCATAAAAAAAAACAAAAAAAATAAAAGAAGGAACTGGCGTCAAAAGAATCAGCTATGGATGGTTTTCCTATAATGGCTGCTTGGTTGACTATCTGACTAACTGTGGAATTGACTGACGAACAGACTGACGGACTGATTGTCTGAATGTGTTGTTGTTTGTAGAAAGCAACATTGTAAATTTTATGACTTTTTTATGCGCTGAAATCTATAAATTATGTAAACTGACACTGACAGCTGTCAAGTGAAGGCTCAACAGCAAAACGAGTACGGCGAGTATTACCAAAAGACGAGAGAGAGGAGTCGGAGAGAGAAGATGACGCGAACGCTGACGCAGCGGAACAATTGCTGGGACAAGGGGACGAGGTAAGGCATGATTGCAAGTGACACATGTGTCAAATGGGTGAGAAAAGAATGAGAACCAAAAACAGAACTGGAACGGGAGCGACAACTGTATGGATTGAGATGATGAAATGATTGGAGCAAACAAAACAAATATATACATATATTTTTATATGTATCAAAAAAATGTGTGTTTTAAAGTATTTCTAATACATAAGATAGTATGTCTACATACGACAGTGTCTCCCATTGATTATCTAAAACCATATTTCAGGAATTTGATCATAAATCGCACAAATAAAAAAATTAATTGACCAATTTAAGGCAGTTATCAATAGAATATTTAAAGTTATACCTTTCTCTCACACTTGATACTTATACCCAGTGGTGGAGCCATAAGCAACATCAAGAATAAAAGTCCTGATACGGTCTCCCAAGCATCCATCCTCGAGTAGGGCAATAAAACTGGCACTCGCTGTGTGTATTTTGTTTTTCTAAGTTCCTGCAAGTCGAGCACACTGTGTGTATATTGTTTTTGAAAATACGGCGAGTCGGCGGCGATCTGCTTGTACGTGTACACTGATATAAATTTAGAAACACATTGAAAATCACATAAAAGTCAGTTAAACACCGAAAAAAATCACTGGGTTTCTTATTTGCCAAATTAACTATATTTCTGCGCTCAGTGTACCTGCGCGAAATTTTCGTTCGCGAGCATTAATAAAAAGCCTCGTTAGGGTCACCCAAGCATTCCCGAGTCAAGCGAAACGGGCACACTGCTTGTGTTTTGTTTTTGTAAAATTTCCGACTTCTGCATGTGCGTCTGGCTGATGCCACTCGCAAGAAATAGCGGAAATGGCACTCGCATCTTTTCTTCTTTCCGTATTCCGCTTGCACATCTCTAACGCACGGATCACTTACTGCTCGCTTGGTCCTCTCTACTTTCTTCTCTTACTTAATTCGTCATAAATGATTACGACGAAACCCCATTTCGTTTAGAATGCACTATCTTGTGAGATAGGCATTTTGCCAAAAATTTGTTCACCTGATTAGGCTCCGTGTGGCTTCTGGCTATTCATTTAAGAGACAACTTCTGAGACATCAGTTTGACTCGATTGCGATAATAAAAGCTGAAGGCTCTGAAAGCCATTCCGAATGAGGACTTTGCCAAGTGCAATGATAACTCGAAAATTGGTTGGCAAAAGTATACATATTGTAGTGAAAGATGAATACTTTAAAGTAACATCGATGTTATATCGATGCATCGATATTTTTTCTCTTATTGTTATTTCGATTATCGAATAATTCGTCTGTATTCCTGAAATATCCCCAAAAAGGGACCGCATGCTCAGGACGGCAATCAATCAATCTAGTGAGCGACAAGCGGAGTTCGCTTAAATCAAAAAACTTTGACATGATTTTACTAGTATTTAAGAACCATAATGAATGAATCTCAAATAAGTTTAAAGATTATGAGACTGCAATTCTGGCTTGAATAGAACATTTTTTTGGAACTGGGATTCGGCTGCTCAAAATCCATAAGAGATGCCTATGTCACCTGTTAAATTTACACCATTTCTTTTTTTGTATAACCTTTTCGATTGCTATTTATTATTTCTTTGCTTATTTTTCTACGAATTGTAATTAATTTTGAAATGTATATGATGAAAATACATATGCATATCTTGGTTTGTTTGTTAATTTAATTTTATTATTTGAAAATACTTATGTTATATAACCAAATCTACAGAGGGCCCACTCTGAATTAATTTAGGCAATCAAAAAATAGGCACCATATAAACTTCGATGTATCGAAACTTCGATGTTGACCAACGTTAAACTTAAAGTCTTAACTTAAGTCATTCGTAGTGAACGTCCGGATTTCTGGGCAGACAATTCATAGACATCGTCACATTTTAGCTTGATCAACTGAGTTTTTGGTCCAATATAAAACAAAAGTCATCGCACAATAGCCTCATGACTTTTTTCTGGTTCCGACACTTAAATAAAGGATGCGAGTAATTGCCAAAAGTTTAAGAATACTGGGGAAACGATGTTGATACACATTAACTTTTTACGACATGACAAAAGAAAATATATAGTATATACCTCCTATACATATGTTATGTAAGTATGTATTATATTTATTTTTTTCATTCCATTGATTGAGTTTGTGCTCCAAATTGCTTGGAAGGAAGCTACAGTACAAATACACAGCAAATGAAATTAAACTGAAAATAAATTAACCGGAAAACTCGGGTTCAGACTAAAAAGGGTTTATTTGGCAGCCTAACTAAGCGCTTTCAATCTCTGCGCCTTGGCACGGTATCCTCGATTGTGTGTGACTTTGAAATCCCAAATGTGTATGCCAAATGTAATTTTTTTAGTTGACTGAGTGTCATGCCTGGCTTTTTCAAAATTTGTTGGCCGACGAATCGTGAAAGGATGTACTTTACTGTTTTGCTTATGGAGACAGTTGTTTAATTCACAAATAGGATTGATACTTACTAAATTTCAGGTACAAATTTAAGTCACCGTAAGAATAAACTATAACCATAATTCACGATTTGTGGCCTTATTTTTCACCTTGGAACTCCAGGAAGTACATATGTATATATATGTATATATAACTCGCGATTTACAAAAGGTTTTGCTAAAGTTTAAATGACTAAAATTAGTTTCATGTGATCCTAATCGACAAAACATTGTTGTAAGTATACGAGGACATTATGAAATGTCATGTCATAAGCCTACTCTATACATTTTGGTAAGTTTGAGAGTACCTCGTTATAATGGATTGTTTTAAAAAGGTTCACTTTAGTTTTGATGGTATTTAGTTAATAACTTGTCTTTTTTATGGAGAAGTTTCCGTGATGCCAGTCAATTGTAAATCTTTTAAGAGCTCTTTGGACAGTGTGACAATAAACTTGAATTAATTTTAAGAGCGATTGTTAACATGCATCGAACGTCTCCAAAGAGAAATGATTCATTGTAGAGCATGGTGTCAAAGAAGTTTGAGCGTGCTTGTTGCTTCCGTTGCCGTCCCATTCGCGAGAGTCTAAAACTAGTTAGATAGTCCTTTTTCGACGTTGATATGTCTTTTATTATGTAGTTGTGTGTCATCGTAAAAATCGTTGGCTATTACTTGATTGTCTTCCCAAGGAAAGTCGTAAAGCGGTAGGCAGCTCGAAAAAGCCAAAACCGGCCTAGGCCCATTGTAAAATGATTTACTTGGTAGCCACCGCCTTCCGTCCGAAGACCGTTCTCTGAAAAAAAAACAAGCACAGAAACTCATTCATTTACGAGAGTCAAGCTTTTCGCTTGTGATGTTTTTGCTCTGGCTCCAACTCCAGCCTTATGGGTTGCCTTCCGAAGACTACTCATTTTTTATGACTCGTTTTGTACGGTCTTTTAGAGTTTAACGACGCATTACTGACACACAAACCGAACTTTAACCATATACGTCATACGACCGTTCCTGATATCTATTCATGATTTTGCACACTAAAAACCTATTTTCATTTTATTGTATTTATTTATTTATTTTGGTGTTTGTGTTCTTCTGTTTCTTGGCCTATTATGCTTAGAGGGTTTGTTCTTGGTCCTAGTGCTTTTGGCCATTTTGTTTAGACGTTTGCTTTTAATTTTTGGGAGTAGCAATTTCTCGCATTTTTATGATATGCGATTTCGTCATTTAGCTCGTTTGTCGTGGTTGTTTTTCATCCGATTACTTTTATGTGCCACTGTGATATTCTGTGGTATTTGTCTTTTCCATCATTCATTTTTATTTTAGCGCACATCAAGTAATTTTGGCATTAAAAACGTTTTTGGAATGGAAGCGTCTTAAAAATGCATTAAGTTAATGAGATTAAAAAGGATAAGTCTCGGGCTTGGCCCGAAATAATAGCATTTGGCTGGTTTTCCGAATTTCATGCCAATTGTTATACAAAAGAAGACGAAGAAGAAGAATGTTTAAAGCACTTCCATATATGCTTGCTTTCAAGGAATAAAACTATTCGTTTTGTTGATCTTTAAAAAAGTATTTTACTGGACTTGTAGCTTAAATCGAACTTCCCTGGAGCTTGTGGCTTACAAATAATTCTTCAAATGAATGTTGCAGTAGTTATACCCTGTACCGTATGGTACAAAGGGTATATTACATTTGTGCAAGCTGAAAATATATGTAACATATATATAGAAGGAGTCGTCGGAGACACCCCAAAGTTACCTAAAATATGATCAGGGGGACTAGAAAGTCCAAAATAACTTTCTTTATACAAAATTCGCTATATTTCGTTTTTTAATAAAGACATCGTAACCAGCATTTAGAAGTTTTTAAAGAACTTAAGCACTGTACCAAATTTTAGTTGAATCCGTTGACTATATCATATAGCTCCCATAGGGCCCATCTTCCAAAAGATCGATTTTTGAACAAAATTTGTTGTGTTTCGTTTGTTTATGAAGATATGGGGACTAAGTTTGGCATTTGTAAGTTTTTTATAGTTCCTAAGCACTGTACTAAAATTGATCGAAATCGGTTGACTTTTAGCAATATACCGGATTTTATTGCCAGCTAGTGGTACAGGGTATCCAAAGTCGTCCGCGCCCGACTTTGCGTGGACAATTTTTTTATTTTATTTGAATGACAAAACAATAACTTAATTACTTCTCAAATTTTTGTTGTTTTTCTTTTGAGAGGAGCCTCTTGAGCGCGGAAATATGACAATCCACATTCTATAAAAACTTCTTTGCATTGTTAGAATGTTGACTGAAGTGGAACAAATTCAGTTCTATTAGGTCTGGTTCTTTTCTTCTCTCTAATCATGGTTTAATTGTTTAGATTGTTTTTATTTATTTTGACTTTTCCTATTTTTTTTCTTTTAGGTGTAAAGTCAAGAGCTTGTATAACCCATTAAAATAGCTTAATAAGATAAAGCTGACTATCCTAGCAGGATTATTAGTAAAGTCTAAGATTAAACATATTTTACACTTGCATTATCTTCCACTGCCACTGCTGATGAGAGCTGGAGTACCTCAAGGAAGTGTCCTTGCATACGCATTACTTTGGATGCACTTCTGGACATCCCTACTCCTACGGAGTTACTACAGGCTGTTGTGAAGAACAAAATGCTAATGGCTTACGATACACGCAATATTTTACTCATCATCCTGTGAGTATGAAGTAGCTGACGGGATACAAGAGTATGTCCACCTGCTTGAGAGCTGGACTCGCTGGACCTTAAATCCGAACAAATGTCAGTCGGTTTTATACACATTAAAGAGGAAGACTCCACCCGCTATATGGCTAGATAACCAGCCCCTTAACATTCAAAGTGAGGCGAAATATCTTGGAGTGATACTCGACAAGCGACTAACATTTCGATCGCATATAAACCAAACGATTAAAAGTTGTCGCTTTAAAATGAGTAAAATGAATTGGCTTCTGAATACAAAAAGTCCTCTTCCGCTACGATGCAAAAGAGCACTTTACAACGCAATTGTGGCACCAACTTGGAGATACGCTATCCAGATTTGGGGTATAGCGGCTCGCTCGACTCGCTTAAGTATACAAACGTTCCAAAATAAGACATTGCGCCTTATTACTGGTTGCGATTGGTACGTAAGGAATTCGACCTTGCACCGTGACCTCAATCTGGACACAGTGGATATGCAGATTAACAAGCCATGTAAGCCGATACAATGAACGATTAGCACAACATAAAAACAGGCTGGCAAGAAATTTAATTAACGCCAACCCAATAAAAAAGACTTAAAAGACGTTCAAGTAAAAATTAAATTTAAAATTAATTTAACGGCATGTCCAAAGATGACTCCACACCCTGGATTGGCGAAAACAAAAAAAAAAACAGAAATATGCGATAGATAAAAATAAATGAATTTTTGAATTATTGCAAAAAAAAAAAAAACTTGCATTATCCAATAGTATTACTCAGATTACATAAGTACCCGCCATCATTTGAATACTGACCAAAGAGGATTACCTTTGTTGCTAAAAATATGTATTTGCTAATAATACGAATTTGGCGATAACAAACGGATAACGGATTGCACAATATTTTCACGCAGCCTTTCCGGGAGCTACCTGCATTTAACCCAACCAGTCAATACCAAACCATCTGGTGCACACACAAGTTTTTGATTTTCGGAATATCACAAAAGCACGCAATGTTTCCGCCGCCTGAAGAAGAAGAAGTCTGGTATGGCCTGGTTCTCAGCTTGGTTTTGGTTTGGCCGCAAACTAAAGGCGTCTTAAGTGTCCAATCAAGTTTTTGAAATGAAACCTAAATAACATGTCATAATAAATAACCTTCAAGTGACCTGGCGGCAGGCGAATTGTACACGAGCATAGTAACTATGGTGTGTAGAGTATATATGTACATACATCCATAAGTACATAGTATATATATATATGTATAGCAACGGACCTTGTTGTTCATCCATTGCGTGAAAAGTTCGTTTTTACAACAACGATGACGACGACTGCAGGCAATTCTGACTCCTGGCTCAGCCAGAGACGAAATCCAAAATCCTGTAATTACAACGTAAATCTAAAATGTCTCAACATTGCACAGTCGTCGAACACACACACACACAGACACAATTTCGAAGGGAACCGGAGAAACTTAATTCATATATCAAAAAGTTTGTCGGACTGTGGCCAGGCGGTTGAGCAGAGCACAAGAGTAGCAATTTACGCCGAAGTAGCCAAGTTCAAGTCGTGTTATATATATTGTATACACTTTATAGGTCCCAGGCATGTTGGGGTCTCAGGCTTAACGGGCGTCTCGTGGTTCATAGGGAGGTCATTTTGTTGGTGGGTCTGCTCCCGTTTTATGAGGGCTATGCGGCGGTACTCCTGTCGTGTCGAATAAGAAACTCAGCAATTATGCAATTTGATAATACTTCATTCTCGGGTAATAAATATTAATTATTTTTGCAAATGTGGTTTCGTGTTCCCGCCAACAATAGTAGACGCATTCAGCTTGAAGCTAGTATAGCGAAGATTTATGTCTAGTCTTCTAAATGAAAGACACGTCTTGTGATTTGTTATGTTGAATTTAACTTGGAATTTAGGTAAGTCTCGTTTATACGCTTATTGCTAGTTAGGGGTCTGTTTTGACCATTCAATTTACAAACGAAATTAAATTAAGTGTATTGAGCAGTTTGGGCTGCTGGACTCGTTGCAAGTTATCCACAACCAATTGGAAGAACACTGTTATGCAAACCTAAATTAGTAAACATCTTTATAAAATTCTCCCCTATATATTATCCTCCTCCGACAACGAGTAATCATCTAAACGGTATGCAAGTTTGGGCTTAAGAGTTAGGCAAGTCTTTATTAAGAAGACCATATGCATACTTAGACGGAGACTTCTTCAACCTTGAACGCATTTTGAACATTTTCTTCTTGATCAAGTGATAGACTATTAATTATTTTGAATTTTCAGATTGTTGCTTAGCTAGATTTGCTTTCGAAAACTTGTAAAATTGTTAAATGTCTACTAGGGCGGAAGGTCCAGAAGCCACTGACGTCACGTCGAGTGATGACAATAAACAAAAAAATATTTAAAGCGTTACAGGATTCAATTTTTTTTTTTTATATTTTTCAGCAACAGAGTTATTAACTGAAGTATGAAAATGAGGAGGAACTCATCCGTGGTCGTTCCTGAAATGGTCGGGCTCAGCGCCTACCGCATTGTCTTCGTTTTCTTTTTGATATACTTTTTTGCCCTCTTCTTGGCTAAGGCCTCTTCCTCAAGCTTACGAATTTCCATCTTAGTACGGTGTAGCTTCGATTTGAGAAGCTTTAGCATGGCATCTTCCTCCGAGTCGGTGGAACTATCGCTAGATAAATCTTGAGGATCTTCTTGGGAATCGCTGCTTAAACAAGAGTCTGGCTCAATAGGAATTTGTGCATAAAGCTGCTCGAATACACTTTGCAGTTTGCTTCCCATGGAAACAACATCGGTGTTCGGTGGATTATATAAGTAGCAGTTGGTGAATATGAGGCGCATATCAGTCGCAAAATCGGACGGAGTTTTATATTCACCATTATTCAGTTTTTGCTTCACTGTGCCAAGATCCATGGGGTTCTTAATGATGCGGTGATAGTCGTACAATTCAAGTATGTCGACGTTAACTGGTTTATAGAAGGGCCATGCGTAGCAACAGTGCTTCTTAGAGAAGAGCTCCTGGATAATTTTGCAGCATGATTTAAGTCCATTAGATTTTTTTTCCAGAAACTTGGATGCGGCCATACCGGATTTCCAGGCAGATATAGAATAATCAGCTTCCTGAAATGTAAAATAGCTTATATCAATTTTTGATACTTTCTTTTTTTAAAAGCAATGTTAACTAGTGAAAATTTTAGATTTTGCTTGTCCAATTGTCAATGTCCTGCTTCTAGTATTTTTTTTTTAACTACGAAGGCATACGTCATTTTTTGTCATACCAGCAAATAAAATACTATATATGCGTTAAGAAATCAATCTGAAGATTTTGCAAAATTGTGCAATTTCCTTTAAACAGCACATTTTTCTTTACATTGTCGAAAAGTTTCGAAGCACTTACTCCTTGAAAATAAACCCGTTCGAATTGCCTGCAGCTGGACGAATCCACATATTTAAACTTTTTCGCTACCATTGTTTTGAAAAAAGTAAATTAGAAATTATTTGCATAAATTCCGCAACAACGAAGATGTTTCGATATTGAACAATAAGCAGATATAGCAGCGATTGCCATATATTGCCGATATAATTTATTAAGTGCTGTGAAGCGGCACAACACAGGGATGCCTATCGAGTAAATTTCAGCCAACGAGTATAAAAATTGATAGATAGTTTTTAGCGTTTACTCGCTGCTTTCGCTGTTGAGCATTTATAAAAATTAAGCAGCAACACAACTGAACACGTTAGAGCCCTGTAGACCGACGGCGTTCGGATTTTCCTTCCATACTCGTTACACGCATGCTAACTACAGCAGCTTAAATGACCCGAGCAAATTTTTATAAATGCTCAACAGCGAAACCAGCGAGTAAACGCTGTTTCTACTCTATTTTTATACTCGCTGCTAAAAGGTTGCTTTTTGTTGAATTTTTTTACAATTTACAAGTTATACCATCATTTCACTAAAGACAAAAATGACCAGCTTAAAGAGTTTATTCTTTTCAGTTTTGGTTTGATTTATAAAAAGTAGAAGTTGAACGATGATGCGTTTGTGCTGTGGAATATCAATAAAATCAATTTGTTTGAAATATTCGCTTCTATCAGAATAAATAATTGAATATTTAATTCAGTTTTTGTTATATAATATAAAGACTACATATTCCTAATAAACAACATAAAATACGTTTTTGGATTGAATTAGATTTGAATGTAAGCCCATCAAATTGCAAAAGATTAGGAATTATTTTTAACATTTTAACATATTTAATAACAGTAGTATATTATTCTTCGAAATGAAGTTCCGTCTCTGAAATAATTCTTCTAAGCAATTCTTCTAGAAATGAGTAATAAATAATTATTATTGACGTAATATTTGATGTCGTATTTTACAAAGCCGTTTAGCGCTCTATTTAGTGGATCTTATAAAACCTTATTGAAAACTAAGTACGGTAAACTTTTGTTTAATGCTGTGTTTGAAACCTTTTTTTTAAAAAGTATTCCAGTTTAGCTCACCGCCTGGGCTTTATACACTTGCCATCTATATAGACTCGGTTTTTGGTCATTTAATCTGGGCCATGTCAATGCTACCAAACGCAAACCGCTAGAAGTAATTTTGACTGCCACGGGGTCGCTTTCATTTTAATTTGTTGCATGTACTTATGTACATACCCCAAACTTTTCGAGGAGATAGTTGTTAGCGTTGATATTTGTGACCACATTAAGCCATGTGTCGCCGAATGAAAACACGTCAAGTTGTTCGGTCTTTCAGGGTGCCAACCACATACATATGTATGTATATAGCCTGTCATAGTCACTCACTCAGACGAGAAGTCTATGTACCTTACATACGTACAATGGTATATCGTACATACATATGTATGTACTTATGTATACACAATTATATAAATGTTTGTGAATACATATGTTACTGGCCTCTCTGACGAACTGTCAACTTACTGTCAATATATCGTATATTATTTTTTGTTAGCAATTTCGATGTTAGTTCCAGTTCATAGTCCCCACTCCTCCCGCCTAATCTTATGCCTGTGTTATGTTGATTTTGTCATCGAGTGTTGGAGCGAGCATAAATTCCTTATTTGGGTTCACGTTTTGTTTGGCTTTGCTACAATTTTTTACGCTTATTGTTGTTGCTTCTTTTTAGCTCCAGCTTACCCCAATTGGCCTTTCGGAACCCGACTTTCTGGCTCCAAGTTGTTTACTGTAAAAAAGTTAACTGGGCTTGTTGTTTGTCATGGGTTCCCTGGCTGTTCCTTCAATGTAGTTGTTGTGACACCAGAGCGAATGTAATGAGTAGAATTGTGACACATACTCGGTTAATTTACAAAATGTGGACTTTGGGGCGACGGGGACTTTGGACAAAGCTTTTGATGTTATGTACCGGAAAAAAAATTGCGTTTTGTGTAAACCGTTAGTTGTTTTCCAGTCTTCCAAACTATATTCCAAAGAAACACAAAGGCAAAGTGTGTCTATTTGTGATGAACATTGTATATTTCCAACCAAAAAACATCGATATATCGATAAAACGAACTACATAAAGCGGCATTTTTTGAATGCTTAAATTAATTCAGAAAATACCGGTGAAAAAGCCCATTCATACATGAGTGATGAGATAATTACAAAAAAAATCGCATAAGCCACTTTTTTTTTGAGCCTGTGCTTTATAAAAAAAATGTGTTTTAACCAGAATTACAGTCGTATAATTTTTAAACTAATTTGAGAGCCATTCATGATGGTTATTCATTAAAATCATGTCAACGATTTTTGATTCGAGCGAACTCCCTATATATAGCAAGCCTTGGTAAACATGCGGTCATTTTCTGTGGATAATAGCGTAATCATTGGAGATCTAGAGTATGATAAAAAAGACTGTTAATTATTTTTAGCGCATATATAAAGTATTAACTTCCAGTAATTCAACGAACACATTCCTTGAGCCATCCCATAGTGCTTTAAGGTTTGGGACACACAGTTTCACCGCAGGGGTGGTTAGGAACCAGTTCGCAACTGAATTTTTTCCTGCAGGGTGGTTTAAAAATATTACTAAAGTCATAATTTAAAAAATGCATATGCTACATATATGCAGTTTATGTACTATTTGCTTAATAACATGTATGCTAAATTAAAATAAAGTCACCAGGAGTAGAAGTTTCTGACTACCATAATTATTAAGTTAGTTAAATAAATTAAACTACAGATTTTCATATGCTAATCACCGCCGAATCATCGACGGTACTATTTAATGACCCCCGATTTGTTATGGTATATTAAATTGTAATAAGTAAAATACAAAACGAATGTATAAAATTGATTACTACTTTTTTCCACTCATCGAACTAGAAGATCTGAACGGAACGCTAGCTGGATCGGCTTGTATATTTTTTGTATCTATATATTGTTGCACATTTTAAATTGTGTGTCAGTTCCATCAAAATTTGAGGCTTTGGCGCTTTCTTACGAGTTCAAATATGCCAATCTTTTTTGTGGACATTGTTAACAATTTCGCAACGAATTAAGAGATGCACAGAAAAATTATCCAATATATTTTTATGTTAAAATTTCATTCAACTTCTACGACAAAAGATGTTAGATGTCAAATGTGCCCCAGTGTGAATTGCCTATAAGCAATGTTCAAGCAGTTTCCAATTAAAAAATTACTAAATTAATCTTTTGCAATTTTGACCGGTTTTTATATGGATCGAGAGTTACAATAAAAGGGCTTTTAAAAGAATGGGGTGGTTGCATTTTGTTTTTTAGGCCTACACCATGCTTGTATCAGTTTTATCAGATTTTATTAATTTTTCACGGAAAAATGCATAAAACCACATCGCATATCTTTCCAAAAAACTAACAGCATGCCTTTAAATCTCTGCGTAATAAGAGGTAGAGAGATAAAGATGTGAATATAATTCAACAAACTTATCATGTGCATCTTCGCACTATGTTTTCGCCCTCAAGTGGAATATGTTCAATCTTGAATCCTTTTTTTTTTGTCTAGCTTCCTTTAGCCGATATTTTTGGAACTCGATGCTTTTTTCACTCCGGTGTAGAGCACAAGATCAGTATTGCTGAACGGAGAGAGATGAAAATTTACTCACAAAGGAGTTTTCTATTATGCTATTCATAATTTTCCAAAAATGTAGCTGAATTTAAAAAAAAATTATTAGCACGTATTCGAGTTTACGAAATATTGCTAAAATCCTGCTTTACTTTGCATACCATCAGGTCAAAACATTTAGTTTATTAACACTTCAATTGCATTACATTATTTTGAGCTATTTGCAAATTGGATTCTTTATCTTGAGCTCATCATTTAGAATTCAAACCTTTTTTTTACCTTATTTTAAATGTGAGTAAAACAAACGCCCCAGGTATTAAATACGCCTCTTCATCCGGTTCTCTTGATTTTACAAACAAATTGAAAGAAAGTGAAAAACAGAATAAAATGTATCAAATCCAATTTTCACTTAATTTTTAGTGTAGAATTTTTTTTTTGGAATTTGCTCCATCCAGAGCCCATCCTTTTGTACGAGGAGCATGGCATTCGGTCGGACAGTCGGATGGATGAGTTCTCTTTTCGTTGTTAGGGAATCATGTCGAGCCAAGTACGAGTAAAAGTGGCCGAAAATGCCTGGAGCAATTTTCATTTGGTATGTTATTTTGTTTCAAAGTATCAATTTGTGTGTCATTAAAATAATTTGATTTCCACTCGACCATCTCTGGGTCGGGCATGGGTGTAGGCGGCGGGATGTACATATTATGTTCAGATTGATCCTAATTGCATCGCACTGAGGTCGTTTGTCCCTGGATTTATTTAGTTTGAAGAACAGGATTCACTTCATGACCCCGGAGACTAATTATGGGCTGCAAAAATGAAAACCAAAATCTTGAGAAGCAAAATAAGGAAACCTAATAAAGCATAGGAAACTCTAACGCAAAAGCATCTCAATTTCAGGAAATGCTTCTTGTCTTATATTGAATTTCATTTTAAATTTAAACAAATTGGAATTGACTTTGCTTTTAGGCATTTACACAGCGTACACGGTTACTCTGCAGTTTATCGAAATATGTAAGTATGTAGAAGACAAACGAATACTTTAAGTGGCGCTTTAAGATATTTGTGAAAATAAAGTTTTCCGATAATGAGTTCAGTAAAAGCTGTGCTCTTTTTGTAACCGTCCCCTCAATTGAAAACAGAAGATAACTAAAGTTTCGGGTTGCTCATGTCAATACTAAGCATGTTGGTGAAATGTTTTTGTTAATTAAGGATTTCAACTTGAGGACGTTCTCTCAGCGTACAAAGTAACCTATCTCATATAAAGCTAAAGCGCTTTCTTTTGAGATACATTTTAGTTTTCAGATACGAGGCCAAGCAGATCTGTGCAAAGTTATATCAAGTTACAAAGTTTACAAACTTTATAAAAACTTTTCTATCTCAAACCTTTAATGTCTTAATAACAAAGTTGCTACCCAGGAAAATATTAAAAAACTTCGTATTGCTCACAGTATAAGCCTTTACGATTTTAAGAATGACAACATGGAAGCCCATCTAGCCCCTTTCCTTATTTTGGAACATCGTTTTGTACTTTCATTAGTTTCCAAAGTGAGAATAGTTGCGTGTTAGTAAAGCATTTATCCGAAAACTAAACTGTACCTATATACAATATTTTCAAAAATATCGGCTCGATTTGCTTCATCAAAGCACCTTACGACATTTTTGATTTTTGTTCATGTGCTGGGAGTAAAGTGGTTCTATTTGAGTATTTTATCCGCCTTGGGAGATTCTCTTTCCTAATTTCTATGAACACTTCTGGCAATAAAATACGACTGATACTTTAACGTTCTAAGAAGTACAATAACGACGACATGCCCGGCTATTTCCAAGGAATAATTTTTGTTACATTTGGTTCGTAATCAAAGATCTACACTGTCGATTGCCGATTAGCTTTCGGTTCATAGATATAAATCCAAGATTCTAAATTCTATGTTTCCTGCGATTGCGGCCGCTTTTGGACGGCCTTTACGGAATTCTTCGGTGGCCGACAGGCCGACTTTATCTCGCAAAGTGGAATGAAGTTGATCGGTGCACTCTAGCCGAGGAAAGCCATTATGTCAATTGGATCATAGCGTGGGGCATTCTAATTTTTTAGCTAACAGAAAATTTTCCAGCCTCTCTGAGTTTTTAAAATGGCGTACGTTAAAGTAGGGCGCTGAAGACTTTGTAATGCAGCGTATTTCTTAAGTACTCGAAAAAACTTTTGAAACAAAAATACCTTAACAGTAATTTTAAATATTAAAAAAATATATAAAAAACCCTTTCTTTATAAATATATGGCTACCAAATTTACAACTCAAAAGTCTTTTGGAGGTCTTAAGCAATTGCTTAAGATACCGATTTTGGTTGCAATGCAATGGTTCAGGATATCACAAAGTAACATCAATATAACATCTTGGCCTTGGCCTTGCCTATGTCTTAATTTGTGTATGCCCCTTAAATAGTAGAAATTTATTAAGTTAGCTTCTAAACTTATTAAATAAAAATTTACTTAGGGTCCGCTACCTGCATACTTCGAACGTCAACCCAAGGTCATCTTAATTAATTCCAATGTTTATCCCATGCCATGGAGCAATTGTTGGTTAGAAAAAGTGGTGGTCTTAAGTTTTGTTAAGACGGACCTATTTATTATCAAAGTGACAAAGAGTCAGAATTTGAAATATATCGATTCCATTGAAGAATTGGCAAGCATCCCCAGTCGTAGTCTGCTTATAACTAGGTCGTTTTCTTCAAACTCAAATTTCCGCCCTTTTTTATGTGGGCTAAGAATATTGTGCCCTGTTTTTGTTGTTGTTTTTTTTTTGTTTGACAAGAGATACAAAGGAAATAAAAGTTCTCTGACCAACGGAAACATACGGAGAATATAAACAATGCCCACACTTTGATCTGTCGCCTAGACAGCAAACGGTCGCTATCAATTCCATCTTGGGTAGTGCGTGTCCACCACATTAACAGGCCACTGAACTGTCAGTCAGCCAGCAGCAGATTACAAATACGTTGCCGGAATGGTTATATATATATGTTTATATAATGTACAAAATGAGCAAGTTACTCTATTACCAAAGTGTCCAGTCAAACAAGGACGACGAAGCGCATTCGAGCTTATCAACGCTGTTGCAAGCCCAGTCGCCGGGCATTTTGAAACAATCGTCACATTCCATAGTCCCGCAACCCTTGGCAAGGACTCGTTCGCAGTCTACCGCATGGCTTCTCCCCGCAGGCCGCAAATCCAAGCACATCCCAGCTTAGAGCAGTCCTGGGTTCGCTTTGATTAAATGTCAAAACAATTGCGCGCTGCAGCATAATCAAAGCGCTTCTTGCGTAATTGCCCAATGGAGCGGAAATTGCACGAAATAAGGGCGAAAAAAAAACAAGTAAAAATTGGCAAAAGCGAAACAAAGTATATACAATATGGAATATACATACATATATGTATGTATAGTGTATACAATACTTTCATGTATGATATTATATTATATTCTGTACAACATTGTATGCATATCGATTACAGGAGCACACAAAATCAAAAAGCAAACAAACTAGAGAATATAAAAATAATGTATGCGAGAAGATTCTTATTTTCACGCGCAAAAGCGAAGCTAATAACCGGGAGCTATAGTGGGTGTTGTAGTCGAGGAGCGAAAACGCAATGTCGAAATTTAGATTTAAAGTAGAAATGCTTTTCTGAGGAAGTAAAAATTGATTTAAAATTAAAGTGGTAAATCGGTGTGGTTTTCTGAGCATCAATTATTTTATTATGCTGGATATTGAAGAGAAACGGTACGGACATGTAAATAGTAGTATCTCCAGCTTAAAAAGCTACTAGCAAATCTACAGAAACTGAGATTCGGTTGCAGTAAAATTGGCAGCCCTGTGGCTGGTGTGTGCCAGTATGACATCTTCCTCTAGTTTAACCAAAGTGGTGCTCGACCGGTTTCCGGTTCCGATTGTTGTTTTAGATTAGAGTCTTGGTGCGTTTTGTTGTGCGAATAGTTATAATACGCGACAATTGAACTAGGCCTTAGATGTAATTTTGAATCTGGATCCAGTGGGTACCTTCCTGATGTTGGTGGCAGCTAGAAGCGCAGCAAGATTCTGGGCACTGAATCTTCTCATGCCATCTACTTCGGGTCACAGTAATATCCTTCCATTACTTGGTGTACTTTTTGGAACTGGGGATAGCGACTACAGCTCCACGGTTCAGAAATTGACCAACAAATTATATGCAAAGCTCCCGGAGGTAGAAGTTTGGAATCTAATGACTCCATTTAAAGGAAACGAGATGACGATCTAATTCGATTAGATGGAAGAAGGCATACGACGAGGCGTTCTTTTTCTGACTGGTGCAGCGATTTTCAGGCCGAGATTTATGCAATTATTTCGGGCACACATTTTCGGCTGTAGTTTTTTCTTTAGGCTACCGATTTTTATGATTGGGGACATTATGAAAAAGTATTCTATTCTGCTTTTACGGAAAAAACAGTTTTGAAAAAATTCGAATTAGTACAGATTTTATGACATCATATGTAAAATCGTTTTTTGAAAAACGTCCGTGTTCACTAAAATAGTCCTAGAAGAAAAACAGGCTATAACAGGATAATAAAAAATACGGATTTTGAATGCTGAAACATTGCCCTAACATAAAATATGTATGTCTCATCTCTGGAGAAAAAAAAGTGTGAAATTTGTCGACTAGTGTAATGTAACGTCTAAATAAAATTGAAAAACTTAAATCTTTTACAAAGTTATCGTTTGTACTTTTGTGACGTCATACGCTGTAATTCGTAATTATTCCATTTTAGTCACAATCCGTTATAATTCATTACAATAAAATAAAGGTTTAATTTTGAAAATTACACTTTTTGGCTTCTGAAGAATTATAATTGAAATTCGTAGAGTAATTTTCTACCGTAAGCCTATAGAAGCACATTCATCTAAACAACAAGACTAATCTCGGAATTTAAATTTTGACGAATCGCGCGTGTAATTCAAAGATATTAAAATGGACAAAATGTGTGAAGTTTTGATTTATGAGCATGCTGCGAAACTGGAACTGGTCAAGTGCACATTGGAGCTTATTTGAGTTTATCTAGCACAACTTGTTGTCAGGCGTTCAAGAACCATTTTTGGAGATTTTATAAGGGGCTTTGTTTTGTGCGAGTATACTGAAGGAATGATAAGCACAGCTCGGCAAAATTAATATCGTAGAGGAAAAGCAAAGAAGAAGGAAGAAGGAACAAAAAAATCATTAGCAATGACTTAAGCTGCTAGGGTGGAGATTGGGTAGTCCTCTTGGCTTTGCTAGGGTGGCATTATCTGGTATTTATATTTGAAGTAAACTTAGCAAAACAAAGGGAAAGGTAACTGCGAGTAAAACAGTGAGCAGGAAGGAGCTTGGCAGGAGCTTCATTTTTATGCCCAAAGACTTTATAGCTTGAAATTTACCAACATTTTTGTCCGCTTTCAACTTTATCTATGCAGCGTGATGACCTCATTAATTTTCAATCTGAGCAGGATTACACGCCACCGACTCCGACACTGAGTGTGTCTGTGCCTGTGATGAGGCCTGTGCCTGGCTGTTGGGCACGCCCACAGCTGCCTTCAGTGCTCTCACACTATGCACATGATGAATCATTTTCTTGATTTCACCCACTCCGCCCTAATTTATGATGATAAATGAGTTTCAATCAAGCGGCACAAGTGAAGTCGTTGGCCAGTTTGTTGCCGGATTTTCATTGCCCGCCAGCCGTTGTCCCCTACTCCCAACTTCTGGCAGTGGCCACTGTATGTATAAATTATAATTTGATTTGACGTCCTGGTCGTCGCCAGTGCAGATGGTTGGTCAAATTTTTAAGAACTTTCCTAGAGTGGAGATTTGCTTGCTTGAAATGTTATGTTAATTTGTTGTTGGCATCTTAAAGTTAATAATTTGCAGTCAAGATTTATACATTAAAATATCACAAGCTTTATTAACGATAGGATATGCAAAAGTTGAAGTAAAAACTCAAATGTTTGGTCCATCCAACATTGAAAGGCGCTGAAAATTAAGCTCGTCAGGATTAATTGGCCCGAGCAGAAACTTATAGAACAATAACAAAAACAAACTCTGAAAGATACTTTTTTTTAATCAAAAAACCAATGAAAAAATGAAACGATGTCTCTAGAGATGACACGGGTATAAAATATTTCTTTTGAATTAAATACCTTTATCTAAAATATTGAGATAACTCATTTCTGTAATTGGATTATAATTGAATTATGAAGACACGGTTAATAACATGATAACAACAAACCGAATTTAAACGCTTTTATAACAAATGAGAAATTCAATTAATAAACTTACAAAAAAGCTTTACAATAAATATCAATATACATAGATTGGTAAAATAATATATATGTATGCCTACGCACCGGAAAAGCTTCAGATATACTCCGCAACTTCAACAACAATCCCTGCTTTACTGGCAATCAGATTCTATTTTTAATTGACAAATAGAATTTTTGGTAGATTTTGGTTTGACTGGAAAGGTCCGATCAGTGACTTCCTTTGAGCTTTCGCATTTTCGATTGGTTTTTGTATGTGAAACAAGAAATATTAACACCAAATTGTATAGCGGAAAACGTTCTTTTATTTTGTTCAAGCTAATAAGCAACGGTGGGCACGAGAAATGACGGAAAGAGCCCTACAACAACATCAAGAATAAAAATCCCGTTACGGACGCACCAGCGATTCTCGAATACGGCAATAAAACTAGTCCACAATGTGCTTTTTGTTTTTGTAAGTTCCTCGGAGTCGAGCGAAAATCCTTTTTGCTTTATTAACCCAAAATACTTCGATTTGTGCTGTCTTTTGAGGTTACTACAAGATAAGACTTGTAGAATGTCTGAGTAGGGTATGACGACCTCCTTGCTTTATTAACGTTAAAGTTTGATTATTTAGTTCGACTCTCCGAAATGTACGCAGACATAGCCAAAGGAATATGCCCCGCATAAAATCAATTTATTTGATGAAAAACTGCGATTTAAATAAAGACATATGCGCAATGTTTTAAATGAATTAACAATAAAGCAGATTGCAGTAGCAATAAATATCTTTACATCCAAATAAATCCATATAAATTGCTAATAGAATAACGTCGGCAAACCCCAAACCAAAGAGTGACTATGTACAACTATCGGAGTCTCGCTGTATTTGTTCAGGAGTATATCCTTTAATTTATTATCGCGTTTTTAAAGCCAGGCTATTATCATCGCCCAACATACACCATTTTCTCTTTTGACAATCATGCAAAAATATTTCGCAATGAAAATCCTTTATTACTTTTGGACTAGCCTATTTTTATGGACGGCAAACAGTATGGCATTGAATACAATATTTTTTCGGTTCTATCTGAACGAGTCAAATAGTTCCTCCTCACACTTGAACTGATCTAAAATCCAAATGCTTTAATTTTTTCTATAATTTTTGTGATCTTTATTGCTGAAGCCTAGATTTTTTTGCATGTCTCCATCATTTGAGTGACTTCTTTGGCCTACGTACTGTACTGACTTATCATCGCGCTCAATAAGTTCATTAGGCGAATAATCTCCTTTAGACTCGAAAAAACTTCTTTGTGGTCCAAGGGCTTATCACTTTGACTTATTGCATTTATTTCCGAGTCCGTTGATGTTTCTCCGATTTCCTCCAGCTGAATCTGTATGTTTCTATTTTCAAACTCATTTGTCACGATAATTGTGAATCCATTTTCAATTATGTAGCGCAGAGCAACGTCATCCCCAATAATGGTTTTAGTTTCAGCAGTTACTAAGTATTTTCCATGAAGTCCGACTTCCATTGCTTGAAAAATTGTTAAAAAATAGCAAATTTTAATTTTTCCACTACCCGAATCAATCTATTTTCATACCTGCTTGCAACACATCTCTTATCGATACATATCGAAAAGCACGAAGTACCTTAATTTTCTGATCCGGCGAGCTTATAAGCACAAAATAATTTCCACAATTATAACAAGACATTTTTGAATTTTATACAACATGAATTTTTTATAAAACTATCCAAACTATCATTTCAAAGCTTGCTTTGTGAAAAACAAAATCTTGGCTGTAATACCATTTTGTATATCCAATTTGGCCAACAACTTTTATATCTGTTTAAAGTTAGCATTCCTACATTGAATAATAGTTTTCAATGTGCTTTTAACAAATGATCAACTACTATATCCTTATGTATTATTCGACACGACAGGAATCAACTAATCTGAAAATAATAGCTTGTTATGGATTTAATTAGTTAGTTTTTCACACCTTTTAAAGTATGGAAAGCAGACATCATAAAGATAATTCCAATATATCTTGGAGATGGTCGGAGCTAGAGTAAGTAAAATTACAGCTAAGATACCCTATTAAATCTTGGGAAATAAGTTCGATATCGAAGCAACATCATCTATCTCCCATAGGATATTACAGAGGCTCTCGAACAAATGAAGATATAGTAAGCATAATTGGTGATCAAATGTTTTTTAGAGTTTTCACCATGTTACATGTTTTCTAAATCTTTTGACTATATTATAGCCTACTTTCATGCTGTTTTTTTTAGAAATAAATCATAATTTTATTTTCAAAGTGTCCCAATTTTATTTAAAAAATTCTTGAACTTAACAAAAATTTGAAATGTATTCGCTAGACAAACTATAAACAATATAGAATTGTATATACACCTTTATACTGGATTGTATTTTCAAAATCGAGTGGCTAGTTAGTTATAATTAATATAAAATAACAGACGTAGAGATAGATTAAAATAAATGAATTTTAAATACGAGTTCTAAAAATACCACATCAACAATATTGGGTCACTTCGAAAATAATTTAATTATAACCAGTATTTCAGTGTTGTCCTTTTTTTCTTAAAAATATAATGTATACGTCACATCTTCACACCGAACCAAAACAAAGTTCTCCTAACGATTGCAGAGTGACGCAGGACAAAAGTAAATAGCACAGCTGTCAAATGATTTATTTTACACAGGCCGCCATATGTATAAATCTATGTACATGCTTTAATACATGCTTGTTATATGTAATCCTATGTACTCAGTAGTGGAACGGTTGCATTTGTGGCCTTAGTAAGCAGCTAAAACAGGAATTTCGATAGACCACTAATGGGCCGTGTTTATAAATGTTATGCATAGAATTGACCGGCAAACCAACATGCAGACATATAGACCGACCCATAGTCTGACAGACATCAGAAGATAAAAAACAAAATTGTTTGCGGGTCATTTATCATTGTGACAAGAAAGTAACAAGCAACTACAACAAAAACGAAAATATATACAAAGATGTCGTACGTTAAAGTCGGACTTTGGGATACCCTGTACTAAAACATTGCATTAATTAATTTCGGTGTACTCCAAAAGGTATTTGATAATGATATTCTCTGAAACAATTCGTAAAATAAGTAAAGGTGCTAGGGAACTTTAAAAAACTTTCATATACCAAAATCTTCAAAAACAAACGAGGTCCTATGAAACAATCGTATGGAAGGTATATCTTATATCGCCGATTAAAAAAAAAAAACTCTATACTTATCTCCCGTAACGTAATCATGCAGACTGACTTACTGACAGACATGGGAATTTCGACTTTTCTAGCCATCCTGACCATATACGTATAGCCTTTGTACCATAAGGTACACGGTATGAAAATATTGCGATCATTAAAGTCAGGCACGACAGATTTTGAGACTACGACTCAAGGTTCCAACTCTACCAACTCATCTTTCAACTTGGCAATCCTTATGCAAGATTTTTCTACTTATTCAATTGCAACTCTGGGATTTACTATACCGCAATTACTTTTGTAATTTCCAAGATCTTACCATTCATACGTTCCCCTAATCTGCTGACGTCTTCTTCTGCTTGCTCATAAATTAACACAAGCACAATATGCACCCCTTATCTTTCCGGTTAGGGTATAAAAACAACATCCTACGAAAGGAATGCAGCAGCAGCAATTACCAGGAAAATAAGTGACAATTTTCATATAATACGGCTTATGAGCGATGATGATAATTTTTGGCAACGAAGCGCCCGGAGAAAGACAATGCCAACAAGGCCCACAAATTTTGTTGTTAAACAAATCGATAAATGTCCAAGCAGTTAGATGTTGCCTAGAAAAGGCATACAAATACATTTGTGCACATGTATTTTTGTCTGTTTCTTCATGGATAAGAGAATGTTGGGTCGCATTTATCGATATCCGCCCCTTTACAGGCAACATGGAAAACTTGGGAACAACTTTTTTTTCCGACTTATTGCTGACTTTTACAAAACGAAAAACAATGCAAAATGCTGGCACGCCAACGCCAATGTTGTCACATGTGCCAAGAACCTCGGGAGGAGTTCGTGGTCAGGCTCGGAGCCAGAGAAGCTTTGACTTTTCGGAGTACTGTGAACCGGAATGCATCAGCCAGAGACTGCAGGCAAAAGCACGATGGAACACAGTCACATAGTCGGCCGCCATTTATGTAAATTAAAAATTATTTCGGCTGTAAAATTTCAGTAGAAATTGATTTTGGCAACCGGCGCTGGTTGTTTGGGAACTGATGGGGCACCCTGCGGCCAAAAGAATTGTCTCGACAACAACAAAAACATTGTTAGCTTTGGCCATGCAAGTGGCAATTGAGAAAAACATTTGGTTTTTAACTACATTAGCTGTTAAGCGGATATAAAAGATAGGTCTTGTTATTATTGGAGGTCGTCCCATATACGAGTTTATAATAACAAATGAATTTGGAATTGTTTTTGAGGTTTTTCCAAGTTTTAATCACATACTTAGAGATGTGCATTGCACCATGACACATAACATACTTATGCGAGTAGGAAGGCTACAGTTGGGATATCCTGACTATAAAAGTATATCCTTTGCTGACATTAAATTCGTGTAGATTAAAAAGAAGCTTTTATAAAGAAGGGCAAAAATTTATTTAAACCTAGCTGGCGATTTTTTTTGCTATTTGGCTTTTTAAGCTGATATTTCTGAAAGCTCACGCGTGATTCATGAGATATGTAAAAGTCAAAAATACTTGGCATTGATATTTTATCATGGAAAGAGTTACTCCCGAACAACGTTTACAAATTATTGAGTTTTATTACCAAACATCTTGCTTAGGTAAAAATGTGTTTAGAGCACTGCGTCCATGTTATGATCGTCATAATCGGACTAATTATTGGACCTTCAATACGTAAGTACTAAAGAGAATGTTGCTTATGTAGCAGCCAGTGTTAATAAAGCCCTTGCGGCTGCGTCTCGCACCCATCACAACGCTCGATGAAGGACCGCTTTTTACGAAGAATTGTCTTCAGTGATGAAGCTCATTTCTGGATGAATGGCTACGTCAATAAGCAAAATTCGCCGTATTTGGAGTGAAAAGCAACCGCAAACATTGCAAGAGTTGCCAGAGTATCCACAAGCATGAACCGTTTGGTGTGGTTTAGTTGACGGTGGCATCATTGGGCTTCTCCAAAGACGATGGCGGCAACAACGTAACGGTCAACGGAGTTCGCTACCGTTGTATGATTTCCAATTTTTTTTTTTGCTCGACAAGATGGCGAAATATGCCATACAGGATGCGAAACAATGGGCATATTGCAAGATGAATCTCGAAAGCAATTCAACTCACGTTTTGGGCCTGAGAGTTGGCCGATTAGATCGTGCGATTTGACACCGGTCGACTATTTTTTGTGGAGGGATATTTTGGAAAATATATGCCAAAATAGGACCTTCGGGACTTACCACTTGAAGCGTAGTGATTTTTCCAAATTTTGGTTGTTTTTTTTTTAAGCATAATGACATAGTTCATTTGGGCCATGCCCTAAAACATATACAAATATTTTATTCGATTTTCGTTTTCCGGGGTACGGCCAATTATGTGGTTTTATATTGAGAAGACAAACATATTATATAAAAGTTGCTCGTTATTCTTGGCAGACGAAGAGCTGAAAACAAATCTGATTGTACTGTCTGCCTTTATAGACACACTTTCAGGCTATTTAAATATAATCAAATGTATTAAGCTTCATCAGAAAGGATTAAGAGTACTGCTTATTTCATACTATTTAAAAATCCAATCATTTTTACACAGCCTTGGAAAATTGCTTCCAATTTCATGTCTGTATGCAAAGTGTACAGATTATGCAGTTGGCTTTAGTTTACGATTTCAAGATCCAATATACCAAAATGCCGAGCACGTTGGCACGTAGCCGGCTCAGATTTCGATACATACCATGTATTTGGGTATGTACAATGTATATGGTAAGGAGGCCCCGACCAAAACCAACTCTCAGACTTAGCCTTGACTATAATTTTGCGCACTCATGACGATGTCCTGCCGCCACTTTATGCCATTTGCACGCATTTTTTGCCTTGGCACACACAGATACAGATCCCCCCCCACCCAGACACATTCCGGCTGCATGACTATCGGCAGTTGGCAAGCCGTAGAGAAGACGAAACAAAAATAAAAATGTATTTCATCAATCAAGGTGACTGGCAAGTACCCTGTAACATTTTCCATTTATAAAATCGACAAAATTCGATCGCCAAGATGATTTTTCTAAGGCCAAAAATCTTCAATAAATTCCATACTCGATAGGAAAGCTTTCCCCTGTCAGCAAGCATGTCTACAGAAAGTATTATAGAATTGCGTTGTATTTAATGGAATAGAGATCTGAAAATCGTCTTAACTCTTGCAATTCTGTTATTTGGTGAAAAAGAGGGTTTTTCAAAATAAAAAAAAAGATTAATGTAAAATACTTTATACTGTATACCGGAGACTTCTGCCGAACGAAAAGAATCATTTGTCGCGTTTGTACTTATGTTATTTAAATATGACTTTTCAGAAAAAGCACATTAAGCGAGATAATGCATGTTTTGATTTTGCGGAATTTGAAAAGTTTTCATGCCTGTAGCTTTAATAATATATACTAAATCTGTATATCGTAATCGGCTTTAACGTCGATACAAAATTTTGTTCACGAGATATTAACGAATAACTGCAAGCTCTTGCTCTTTTGCAGGCCGTTCCTTTCTAGCTGCATACAAACAATTTAGTTTTTTAATTAAATATGTGTATTCTGATGCTCCAACGAAGAAAACGGAATAAAATGAAGATGACCATTCCTCATTATCGTGATGCCATTCTTCTATTAATTGTATTATGTGTTGTGTCAACAATCCCCTGCTATGCAACTCTAAACCCTGATATGTCTTCTAGCATGGTGTTCCTTGAATAGTTTTTCTGCTATGAATCCTAAATCCTATGTCTTCTTTGTGCTGAATTAATTGCTTGTTCCTGCCACCGAACCTGTAAGTGCTTTACCGTCTACGTCTGTACTTCTAATCTTTAAATCTTCTGTGAGATCTGAACTTTGCCTGACTTCTTCATATGGCAATTGAAGCCAATTGGCTCAAATTCCAGAATCTACGCACAGCGAGTGAACTATTGTACTATTATAAATTCTTTTCTTTCTTCTTCTTTAAGGAATTAACATTTAGTTTTATCAAAAGTATTTGTAATTTAATGTCCCATTTGGTAAATACTTCAAGATACATGGTTTAACCTA
>JBAMAX010004109.1:0-61943 GCA_037043745.1 Chymomyza amoena | reverse complement strand
GCTTTAGGCCATAGCAAGTTGCTCACAATAGAAAACTCATCAATCATTGCCAATAATGAGCAATGGAACGAGGGGCCCTTTAAAACATTCGTAAAAGTGACTACGGATAGTGAAACCACTTTCCGAGGCAAATTCTAACTTTGGAACGCCGAAGTACTCGTACTCTTCAGAAAGAATTTGTTTAATTTTTTTTGGACAAAGGAAGTAAGGCTATTTTGTCAAATTAACCACAACATATTTGTTATTCCTTTTTTATTTGCCCACGATAATTAATATTAATTTATAGTGCAATGTTCAGAGTACCAGATTTTTAGGCATTTTATACCTTAAAAAAATAAAAACAGATTCAAACTACTTTTGCAGAATCACGAATGAAACGAAGACGGTTGCTCATCTGTTGGACGGGGCTGCAAGCAGGCAGTGGGATTGTTACATGCCTATTGCTGCAGCTGCTGTTGTGGACTTCATCATACCAGGCCTATGCAGGCATAGTACCACCGCCATGGAGCGATCCAGCAAAAAATCCTTGCGCCAGTATGACAGGTGGCTGGCAGTTGCTTTACTGGGCGCCGTTGAAAAAGTGCTTTAAAATCTTTACACTTGGGTACCCGTGTCCGCTCACGATGGAGCTTAGTCCCACGGCAATAAGTGCCAAGCGCAAAGATGGTCCATCGGCAGAGTGTCGCTGTCCGCCAGGCACTGCACTCAGCGCTCTCACTAAGGTGTGTCACACGATCTATGAACGCGGACCTTGTGAGTTGGGTGAATACTTTCAGCCTATGCCGGACCAGGCCAAAAGGTAGGGGCATCAGTATATAAAGCCACAATAAAATTTGTCTTTAAAAAATTACGATTTTTAGAAACGGCCAACGGTGGGGCGTCTGCAAACGGCCTCTGAAATGTACGTCAGGTATGGTCTTCTGGCCTCCTGACAATAAGTGCTACAGCCGGCATACCAAAGGGCCCTGTGTCAAGGGAAAATTACTAGTACGGAACAAGGATGGCTTGGCAGAGTGTCGTTGCGATGCCGGGGGAGAGCTTGCTGCTTACTATTTCCCTGCGGAGGAAACATGCTATGAGCACTTTACCAAAGGGCCTTGTTCCACCCCGGGTCACATCTTTATGCCCGGCGGACGTTGCGATTGTCAACGGCACTTGCCGCACTTTTATAAGGCGCTGCAGATGTGTTTCGAATTAGGTAATCTCTTACGGTTGCAACTGGAGCCAAATGACATTGTTCTAATCAGATTGCCACTTACAGATACGCCTGGGCCTTGTCCACCAGGTCATACTTTTCGCATACCCGATGACCATTTCAACGATAATGACACCGACACCAATGACTCAAACATTTTACTGCCACGTGCAAAGTGTATGTGTAAGGAAGGCTATGTATCATGGAGCGATGGCATATGCTATCGACTGTACACAAGAGGACCTTGTGAGGTTAATGAGTTTTTGGTCAATGCAACATCATGTATTACAAATGTTTGCGGCAAGAATCGTCTATACTTTCCTGAGGAGGAATCCTGCTATCGAATTGGTTCCCAAGGACCGTGCGCTTTGCATCAGGTAGTGGTGTTTGACTTCACTTCGCGGCCCTCTTTGGATGGCATCTCATACAATGGGATTTGCGGCTGTGCAGGCGTTATCACTAACTTAGAGCAGCAGTGCACCAGCAACGTTGACCAAGAGCAGAATATATGCGATGCCACGCCGGGTATGGTAGAGATAAATGGGCAGTGCCACAAGTTGTATACTCGAGGACCTTGTGGTGTGGGCCAGTGGCTGGAGCCGCTGAAGGCTGCTCCAGGCAATGGCACAGCATTAGCCGCATTTGGCAGCAAAGCTAAATGTGTGTGTCGGCCAGGATATACGCAAGCGGATGCTAGTACAGATGGGGAGCAATCTGGCGGTGGTACAATGTACAATTGCAGTGCACCAAGCGTCAGTCTAGCTAGGTACTTAACTATCGAGAGACAAAACTCGAAATTCCTTCAATTCCATGTGCCAGATTGATGTTCGTTTGATTGTTATTAATTAATTGTTTTTCTTAACTCTATTCTATTTAAGTGTTTTGGGTGTAAAAGTTTCTCACTTGTTTTTTAAAACTACTACTATCAGTACCTTCAAACTAACTCAGTGATTCGGGAACCTGCATGCTGTGCCAAGTTCTAGTCCTTACAGAAGCCATTTAATTGTTGTTAATCATATTATTTTCTCTATTTTTAGGTGGTTTTTAGAAATTTTTGGCTAACTGTCCCAGCCACAGCTTGAATGTAGGATGAGTAACATGTATGTAATATATACATACATATATAAAGATGTGGGATGCGGGGTCAAAATTGTGCCATGAATGTGTTACAGCAATAAATATATCAAATAATTGTTGAAGATTACAAGAAACGCTACAGACTTTCCATGATATTTGGATGATAAGGCTGGAAGAACTAAGCTTCTACAGACTATGTATTAAAAAAATTGTGATTTTAGCCTCTTTTGGCTGGATTTCGTTTATCAAACGTGTTAACTAGCGCTCTCTCGAAATAGTTCCTTATTTGCTAGACTAATTATATTGTTTCTACAAATCCAAAATGACTTACTTAATTTGCGTTTCCATTTCCTTAACCTTTTTCTCTAGACAAGCACGTTTTTCCTGACAATCCTTTAACTCGTACTCCAATTTATATGCACGCTCTGTTTTGCTGTCCAATTGATTCTAAACTCAAATAGGCACACTTTAGATTCTACTCGTACTCGTATTGGAATCAAAAGCAACATACCAAAAGCTTATCCTTTTCGTGCTCCATTGTAACAAACGTTTGCCTCAAGGCCCCAATTTCACTGCGCAGCTGAGTCACCTCATTGCGACTTGACTCCCGATTTGAGTCTAAAGAATTGACACGTGCATCAGCTGTAACCAATTCTCGTTCGGCATAAAGCAACTTATTTTGATATTCTCCTATTAGACGTTCGTTTTGTTCATTTAACATCCTGGTGTCGTAAAAACAAGTCAGAGAGAATCGTAATTAGCAATTACACTAAAAAAACTTACGATATTTGGCCATTCTCAGTTTTGAGTTGCTCTATCTCAGTCTGCATAGCTGAAATGCGGTGCCTAAGTTGTGTCATATCCTCCTTCATCAGCGTAAGTTGAGTTTCTGTTGGCACCCGGGCTGAGTTTAGCTCACGGTTATCACGTTCGGCACCTCGCAAGCGGTCAATAAGGTCTTCATTACGAAGCCGTAATGCCTGCATTTCCTCACTATGCATTTGTATAGTGCATAGGTGCTTTTCGCGGAGCGTATCCCTTTCGCAGCGCACGCGTTCTAGCTCGGCGCGAGCACAGTCGCGCTCACGTTCTACACGTCCAATGGCTGCTTGTATGCAATCGCTACGATTGGTATTCTCTGTGCTAGCGCTGTATACTGCGGAAGTATCTTTGACAGGTGAAAGTTGGCACCTTATATTGGGCAGAATGCTTAGCTCGGAACGTAGAGCTCGTAGTTCGTCGTCTTTTGACCTAATTTGAGCATGTAGGAATTCTATTTCGCATTCAGAGCCCGTTTTGTTTAGCAGCCGTAAATACTCCTTTTGAAAGAAATCACGTTCCGATGCCAGTCGGATCTTCTCCTCGTCTAGATTGACAGTGGTGCGGTCCTGCTGGTCGCGTAGCTCCTTTTGCAGTGCAGTCAGCTTACCATGCATCTTATGGAGCTTCTTCTTCTGTTTCTCATTACGTGTCTCCAGCTCCTCTTCCCGTTGTTTCAGCGTGTTTATACGCTCGTTCACTTGACGCTTGTCAGTGCTGGTAGAAACTGAGGCGCCACCAGTGAGACGTTGAGCCGCTTGCTGTTCCCTGTTCATTTGATTGGTTTTTTGTTGCAATTGTTTCAACTCCACTTGCATCTGTTGCAATTCGGATTCGCGGGCTTCTATTTCCGAGTTAGCTTGTTGCTCAACTTGCAGAGCTGCCTCTTTTAGCTCATCAAGATGGGTTTGGAGGCGGCGTTTGTCTTCCTCAGTACGTAGTGCGCGCTGCATGGCATCATGCATTTTATCTTGGTAGTCTTGCACTTGACACATGAGTTCTGACTTTTCACGTTGTAGCAAATCAATGTCCTGAGAAAGAGCCCCAACTTCCCTATAACAACAGTCCTTGGCAAGGGCTGCAGGAGGACGACCGCCGTTAAGCATATCGTTGAGACGCCGAATTTCGCGGTTACGTGATTCTACTTTGCGTTTGTAGAACTCCAGTTTTTCAATAGCACTTGTTAGCTCATTTTGCAACTTATCCAGCTCATCTTGTGTATTATTACCTGTGTGTGTGACAGTGACGCCATCTTTGGCTGCAGTTTTCTGGTACACACCGGCGTTGCATTTGGTGCATTTTAAAGTTGCATTATCAAGCACAGTTGGTAAAACATTGCCAGCACGAACAGTACTTACAAATGGTTTCTTAGCTCGAGTTCCTGGCTCTATGGGCATAGAAGTTTAATAGTGTTTTATTCTCGGTGCATAAAACTATGTACATACTTTGACGAGAAGGCACCGGATGCGTACGCTTTACAGCTGTATCCAATTGCTTGGAAAACTCTGCATTTAGGTGCTGCTGGAGCTGTTGATTGTGACACTGTAAATGTTCTTTGTCGGTTTGCAAGCTGCGTATTTTGTGCTGAGACTCTGCGAAAACATTGCATGGTAAACGTATTCAAACAAATTTCAATTTTGTTTATAAATTACCACATAGTCGCTGTTCATAATCTTCACGTTCTTTTATGAATTGCAAATGCAGCTCATTACATTCCGCTAGTAAGCGTGCGTTGTCACATTTGTAGGGTTCCGCACCAAGCTCCCAACAAGTCTTCTCCTGTAATGTAATCAAAATTTGAATGGCGCCTAGCAACAAAATTTTTTTTTTGTTTTTGCCACAACAATAACTTTTATAGGTAAGTGACCATAAACGACAAAACATACCTCAAGAAGGTCTACTACTTGCTTTTTGGTGTCACGCAGACATTCTGTTGTTTTTATCAAGTCACCAAAAATAGCGCTAACCAAGGGAATTGCTAGGACCGGCAGGGTCTGGTTAAAACCCATAATATCAAGTTTTTTTCGTAAATCCTTAAAATTGCCATCGTTTATGTTCATTTGCACAGTAAAACAAAAGTATTAAAATTAGTACCAAAGCACGTTAATGTGGTTAACTACATAAAAACCAAAATTTTAAATAAAAACACAAATAGACGCGCCGTACTAAAAAATCGCTTACAGAGTGACCAGATTTGCCGAATCAGTAAATGTCAAAAATAAGTCTGGGAATTTATTTTTTTGTTAAGGGGAAATTTATAGGAAATAAATTATGGGATAACATAGTGTTTGCCATAAAGTGTATTTAGCTGGGATTCAAACCAAAACAAGCAGTACAAAGTTGATATTTACAAATATCAAATGTCAAAATTCAACTATCCAAAATAAGTATTTATTTCAAAATTATTCTTATCCATTTATTTATGGTTGCTATTCATATTATCAATAAAATATTCATTACTATCCATATGGGCAGCTGGACCAAAAATAATTAAATACGTTACAAACTTTATGCTCAAAAGAAAAATTCTTGTCTGAGTCGGAGCACACACATCCACAACCCTACCATTAGCTAACGGCATGCCACAGGGCTCACCTCTATCTGTAATCCTCTTTCTCATAGCATACA
This sequence comes from Chymomyza amoena, assembly GCA_037043745.1. NCBI lineage: Eukaryota > Metazoa > Arthropoda > Insecta > Diptera > Drosophilidae > Chymomyza > Chymomyza amoena. Next base: position 56,224 of record JBAMAX010004109.1, on the reverse strand, counting down.
ACAAATTAGCCAACATTATAGCCTTGCACAAAGAAATCAGCTTCAGTGCATATGCCGACGATTTCTTTCTTATCATAAACTTCAGCAAACAAAAGAATATAAATTACAACCTAGACACACTGTTTCAAGATATCTCAAACTGGTGCTCATACTCTGGAGCATCCCTATCCTTATCTAAATGTCAACATTTACATATATGCAGAAAACACAACTGCACCTGTACAACAGCCTGCAACAACATACAAATTCCAAACGTTACATCTCTCAAAATACTCGGCATAACAATAAACCAAAAATATAAGTGGACCTCACAAATCAATACTCTTATCCCATCGCTATCAAAAAAACTCAATATAATAAAATGCTTAGCCAGTCCCAAGTTTAACTGCGACACAAATACCCTTCTAACTGTCACCAAAACTACACTTGTATCGAAGTTAGAATATGGACTGTTCTTATATGGACATTCACCCAAACGCTATTTAAACTATTTAAAAACCACATTCAACGCATCAATCCGACTAGCGCTGGGAGCCTTTCGTTCTACACCAATTCACAATATGCTTTACGAAGCTAACATTCCAAGAATAGAACTCAAGCGCGACTACCTCACAGCAAAACTCAGCAAGAGCCTGATAAACTCCAAAGATACACCCATTTCGAAACTGATCAAACCACGCAACCTCCGGAAAAAACCCACAGCCATCATACAGCACACAATAAATTATTGCAACCAACACATTCTACCATACCTACCAATCAAAAATATTAAAACTTCACCCCCGTGGCTCCTTCCGCCAAACATAATAAACAAATCGCTCCGAATACACGCCAAGCCCAATACACCTGCGGACACTTACAAACAACTATTCCTACATAAAGGAGAATTCAGAAAACATAGCTTCATATACACTGATGGTTCGAAGAAAAACTCCATCGCAACCTATGCTGTCACCACAGAGACAACCGTATTAAAATACGGCAGCCTGCCTCACTACTCCTCAATTTTGTCGGCGGAAACTATTGCAATCCTAAAAGCCATTGAACTTATTAAAAATAAAATAGGCAAATTCGTCATATGCTCGGACTCCCTAGCAGCAATAGACTCAATCCAAAATACAAACAACAGCAACACATATCCAAAAATCATTAGATCGCTCCTTGCAACCCTAGCACCAAAAATAAATTTACTATGGATACCAGGACACACAAGAATAGCAGGCAATGAATTAGCTGACCAAACAGCTAAGTCCGCACTCAAAATGCCATTGATTCACACACCTAACATAAACACGACCGACATCAACAAATATCTAAAACATCAATTAATTGAAAAAGATGAAAACACCATAACTCGCTGTAGTAGATGGTATCAAAACATTAACACAAATTCTACCCACATATCTGACTACCTGATTACACCAAACCAACAAACTAGAAGAACTGATCAGATCAAATTAGTAAGACTTCGATTAGGCCATACAAACTTAACACACCAACACTACCTAAACACCAACATATCCCCACTGTGCCCTTTCTGGCAAACAAACACCACAATCACCATAGAACACATACTTAACTCTTGCCCAACCCTAGCCCAAAGTAGATCACGAATATTTAAAAACACCAACCCTTTAAATTGCCTTGCTAACCCCTCCCCAGAAAACACAATCAAAATCATACATTTTTTAAGAGACACCAATATATACAACAAAATCTAAACATGTAAATATATTTATAAGCAAACATACCATGTAAAAACGACATAGCCAGAGGCCCAGCAGCCAGCGCTATATAGATATAGTTTTATAAACTGTACTATCTCTAAATAATAATAATAATCCATATGGGCATGCATATCCAGATAATAACAATTTTTTTTTGAAAAGACAACAATTTCCTTGATTATATAAGAAACACAAATACAAAATAATTGCTAAAAACAATAGAATAAAAGGTAAAATAATACACCTAAATGTTTCAGTAATTGTGAATAGTAGCAAATAAGAATAAATTATGTATGCTCACAAAAATGTTATATATAGCAATAAAATTTCTTCCGAGCAAAATTAGTAATTGGTGCGCTTTTTTTTACTTTTGATTTGATAAAAATTTAATAAAAACAACTAAATTAGTCCATCATTATTGCTCCTATAGGGTCCTTTGAGATATAGAATGGCCTCCCATTTTTGTACACCTTATCAGCAAATATACCACAAGTATTTTCAGTTGGATTTAGATCAGTGGTTGGCACAGTTCTATACCATGGGTATATGTATATTTTGCCGACCACTGATTTAGATCCAGGCTTTTTGCTGGCCACGATAATCGCGCTTTATTGCATATCTCAAGGAAGACTTTTGATTTAGAACAAACATGGATGGGAGAGAGTTCGGTATACTACTAAAAAAAATCCTATTTAATTCGAGGTATTTCTAAAATGTAGCATTTCAAAAATGACTTGTTATGAATAGTCAATTAAAATATAAATTACACAAGCTAAATTTTCGAAACGTATTTATTGCATTAATAACCAAACTGCATCACTGTTGGAACCTTAATTGAGAGTAAAAGGACACAACAGAGCTTTGAACCTAAAAAAAAAAGAAGCCAAAGACATGCTTTGGAAAACAAGGCAAAGATGACCAAAATGGGATATAAGTAAAGCCTTACCCTGAAAATAGTGTAACACTTACTTTTTTCGTGTAGGGTGGGCCATCTGTTGGTTTGTTTGTTAATCGCATTTTTCATACATAATTAGGCAAATTTATATGGGAGCAACGTAATTTTGCGATGCGGCAGATCAGAACCAATTTCATGCTACTCCTCTTTCACTTTAATGCGGTATAGTACAGAGAGAAGTAGAGTTTCACCTGGAAAAAAATTCACGGAAGAAACTTTTACCGATCGTAGGGATCTTGTTGGTGATGGCAATATATGTATTGCCGGAAGGTGGTGCCACGCCCCTTGTCCGAAAATACGAAAACTTGGTTATAGCCTAAGAACAAGGTCCCTAACGATGCCTGAAAGCTTCATCCATTAAGTCTTTTTTCCAGATGGAAGTGCTTGTTTACTGCACTATTTATTTTTCCAAAAATAAAATCGTTAAAATTCCCTTTTTTCTCGAGCACAAGTGTATTTAGTCTCTTAAACTTTTCGTCAAGTGGCGGAGTCAATAATGGAAATGGAGCTTTGCATAAAAGCGATTCAATATTTGCCAAGTCACTTCAGGGGCAGTCTCTTTTTGCTCTTGTACTTGAGAAGCACGATGTCGGGCCAGACTAACGTGGCATTCTTCTCGATTTCGTGATTTGTCGTTTTTCTTCAGTGAAATATTAGATCTTCTTAAGCTTTATTGATTATTGTCCAGCCGTTCTTCAGTTACAAACAGTGCAACTAACATGACTTTGTCCTATATACATATATGTAAATATATAAGATGTGAGACTATTCCAAAACAAAGCAATTAAAGTTTTTAAACATAAACGGCGCTTCCTCTTCTGATATAAAATTGCGTTCTGGCTTTTGTGACGCAAAAGAATTAATAGTTGGTGGTAGAACAACATTAACATGGCGATTGGACTCGTTAAGAAAACGAGCCATATCCAGAGGCGCTTCGTATCTTGTGTAAGATGTAACCACTATGGGACATCTAATGCTTAAAGCGGCGTGTATAGTCTCAGGCCAAGTGTCCTCCAATCTAAAGCCCGTGGAACGATGTAGACCCGAGTTGAAAAAGCAAACTAGTAAAAACAGAAAAGTTCGGTATAAATAAATTGTGAATATATTTAAGAGCACGCATACCCAAGTTAGGAGTTAAAAACGTTTCCCCTGCGCAATAATCATGAAAGAGCATGTTCTCGAAATGATAATTAACACTTCGCTTAGATTTTCGACAAATTCGGCAGCATCTATGGTAGATGATATAAAAGTAAATAAAATTAAGAAAATTAGAGGGTTTTTTTATAATATGGTTTTCAAATAGCCGGGAACTTGATCAATTTCTTGCCCTCACCGTGTGTCAAAATTTGTTACCCCTAATTGATTTGGATAGACAAACAGGCGGGAGCCATCACAGAATTAACCTTCCTATCGATGATGGTTTCGCAAAAGGATTTTAAGGTTTGCCTAAATCGGAAAAAGTGCCCGATTAAAGCGGGGGTGACACGGCTTGTTGAATAAGCCCGACTTTGATCAGCCATCTTGGTATTTGTTAGATAATAATATAACAATTATGCAACTTACTTAATCTTTTGAAGCTGCTGAAATGATATGTTGTTTGGATTCAATTCTGGTCCAATAAACACAATGTTCAGTATTTTGAGTGAAGGTGTTATGTGCAGTAGAAAGAGCTCCCATTTTTGAAGAACATCCACTTCGAATTCGATTTCAGCTCCAATTAAATGGATCGTTAATTGTTCATATCCATGCAAACAGTTGCAAAGTTTCAAGGCGTACCAAGCTGTCAGAGGTCCCGTGGAGACTTGCGTGAGTGCTGCATATTCGCAGTCATCAACTACGTCTGCAAAATTTCATAATTATATAGGTCCAAGAATAAGATAAACAGATACAAATTTGTGCCATACCGAAACTCAGCTTCCGCATAATTTGTCTAGTATTATAACAGTTAATGGGTAGCTCCTTCAATACTTTGGTGGGCAGCGAGGGTTCCAGCCGTCCGTATTTGGCTTGGAACACAACAAGTGATTTGAATAGTCGATATGCACCACACCAGCTGGAGTGACTTGGACCCAGATGACTTGGCTTATCTTTACAAAACGCAACCTCGCCACAAGTGTTGCATGCATCAAGGCGTTTTAAGCGATACTCGCGGCATTTGGGCTCCCTGCAGATACGAGGAAAGAGCAACACTTCTTGCTCAGTCGCAGTAAGATTGCGATTCATAATCTTCTCTAATTGACGTACGCAGACAATGCGATAAGATCTAAACTGATCTGCGCTAAAGTCTCCACATTTGTAGAATATATCGTGCCCTTTAGGAATTTGAAATAAAACGATGTTTGATATCACTAATCCGATGGGGAATTTCACTTACCATTCTGTTCCGCCAGCTGCCGTAGGGCATAGCACATCTGTCGGTGAGACTGATCATTCTGCATATGAGTGGCGTCGCAGTAGTAGCTAAGGTTGCAGCGTTTGCAGGGCACAGCCAAGCCACTACACAGATCCAACTTGCATAGCTGTTAACATATGTATTTTGCATTTAATTCGTGTAAGCTGCAAGGGGAGGTCTACGGGGTCTTACGTTGCATAAAGATGTCATAAAATATTGTCTGGGCTTGTAAATATACTCAACATACTCGGCGTCGTCGTCGGAAGACTCTACATCACTTACGGGCGCCTGATTAAACAGCTTGCCCAAATTGCTGGCAAGAGCAGACGTGGAACTGCCTGCAGCACCTACGCACATATGTCTATATATGTATGGATGTATTATACAAGTTGATGCTCACTTACCTTTTTGAAGCTTATCGCCAAAACATCTCAATAGCTGTATGCTGACGGCGTCGCTGCTGTAATCTTGACCAGCTGTCTTGGTCAGAAGTTGGGCCTCTTGAGTTTGCTGCGTATTTTTGGAAAGTAATTTCTTGCGCAGCAGCTGTTGAATAAGTTTTATTGCTTCTTGAGATTCAACTGCCTCTGCAGCAATATTTTGAGGAAACTCGGGCTTAGACTCCTGATCTCTTTGCCCATACTTGGATTCCTTCTCGTCCAACTGATTGCACTTATTTCTAGGGCGATTGCGCACTCGGGGTTTTTTTCTTTGCCCGGCATTCATCATGAGGCTCGTAATGAACTTATATTTTTTTGATTTAAATTAGCTCACTGCAACACAACAACATCTAGGCACCATGCCGGTGCTCACTAGAATGTGCAACATACACATTGTTCTTGGTCTTGCTCTTCTTCAATTGGCCAAGAGCCATTACCGAAAACCTAATTGTGTACGGACTCAGGCAACATTGCATAGACACAGAGGGCTATTTGTAGACATATGTATAGACGGTTGGACAGTCAGCCACAGTCGACATGGGATCATTAAGCACCGTTTGGGATCTTGATATGACAAAATGGAAGCGAATTGATTAAGATGTAGGCAATAGCTTGCTTGATCAAGGTAAATTAATTTCAGTTCTCTTAATGGAAAAAAACACCCTTAACAATAATCCGTAAATTATTGTATATTGGCACATCTGACCCAAAAAAAACTTCAATAAAATTTAAAGAAATACATTTTAATTTAAATCTAGATTTTGATCGTTTTTAGTTGACCAAAGTTTAAACGCTGTACACTTTTTCTTCCAGGATTAAAGGAACATATTGAAAAACTTTATGCAACTTTTAAAAATATATATTTGTAGTAGTATGTTCTTATTTTATGCTATTTACTTGGGAAGGCTCTCATTAAATTCAAGACTTTACTAGACTTAATTTTGTTTTTAAATATATTTATAATTATTATATTCAAGCTTTTTAAAGAATCCACTATTTAAACACAATTTGTCCGAACTTTGCAAGCACTGGCTGTCTCATTGTCCGAAGCACTGCCGCTTCCTTCACTGATATGACCATTCACTAGACCATTTTTGGGTTGCAATCTATCATTGCTTGACAGATTTTGTACCTTTAACTTTTGTGCCAAGCCAATGACGGCCTCTTCCTCATCAGATGATGCATCCGACATCTGTCGCGGCGATAAGCGGCAGCCACGCTGTATATAGTGGCGCAATCGATCCACAGAGGCCAAAATCAGACCCAAAAATGGTGGAGATGGTTTTAATGGGCGCGATAAATACTCTGGATGGTATTGGGTTGCCACAAAGAAGGGATGGTCGCGAAGCTCAATTATTTCCATGCGTGTTTTGTCTTCATCTGTACCCACAAACATCATGCCGTGTTCTACTAATTTCGACACATACTTTGGATTAACTTCATAACGGTGTCTATGGCGTTCGTCAACAGATTTGGGATTGCCGTAAAGCTTTTTAATGGTGCTTGGGTCTTCGCTAAATATGGTTGTACGTTTGCCCAAACGCATAGTGCCACCTAATTGACCTGTATGATGTTCGGGCATATCAATGACAAGAGCGTTGCCTGTTTTAGGATCAATCTCCGTGCTATTGGCGTCCTTAAGACCAATCACATTTCGTGCAAACTCGATGACGGCTGCTTGCAATCCTAAACATATTCCTAAAAAGGGCTTTTTGTTTTCGCGTGCCCACTGACATGCTCGTATTTTGCCTTCCATGCCACGTGAACCAAATCCACCTGGCACCAGAATGCCATCACTCTCGCATAACATCTGCCACTCTTTGTGGTATTTGGAGGGTTCGCTTTGTAACGTCTCGTTTTCCAGCAGGCACGATTCAATAAAGATCATGTTAAGCTTCCGATTAACGGCCAGTGCTGCATGTTGCAAAGCCTTGACTACAGACGCATATGAATCTGTAAATTTGGTGTACTTTCCCACAATAGCTATGTTCACCTCACGTCGAACCGTTTCCGTCCGTCTTGCCAAATCGCGCCAGTGTTGTAAACACCTATTAAGAGAGAAATATGTATTTAAATATTTTGATTATTATTTTAAGGTGTTAGTTTTATACTTACTTGGCCCGCTTGCTCATGTCAATGTTTAATTGCAGACGTTCGTTAAGAAACTCGATGACACCGTTTTGCTCCATTAACAACGGAACATGGTAAATGGAATTTAAGTCATGTATGCATATAACTTGATCTGGGCCGACATGACAAAAGTTGCTTATTTTCTCCTTAACCTCGAGACCTATGGGCTTTTCGGAGCGACACACAATTAAATCGGGACTTAAGCCAAAGCCGCGTAATTCCCGCACCGAGCTTTGTGTGGGCTTTGTCTTTGGCTCTCCCGTGGCTTTGGGCAACGGCACCAAAGATACATGCGCAAGGCAAAAGTTTTCACGTTTGACGCGAAATTGAAATTGTCGAAAGGCCTCTACAAAGGGCATTCCCTCGATATCACCAATAGTTCCGCCTAACTCAACAATGCACACCTGAGGCTTAGATAAACCAGTAACAGGCGTTTGAGCCACACGTTCTACCCATTCTTGTATGGCATCTGTTATATGTGGAACGACTGTAGGAATGCAGAGATTACATGAGTAATTAAAGCAATTATTTGAATATAGTTACTTGCCCTGCACGGTCTTGCCGAGGTATTCGCCAGTACGCTCCTTTTCAATAACCAATTTATAAATCTTTCCTGTGGTTATATTGTTGTCGCGATGCAATGTTATGTCCAAAAAGCGCTCATAATTGCCTAAATCTAGATCTACTTCGGCGCCATCATCTAGTACATATACTTCACCTATAGAAAATAAGAAGATACAAATTTTATATAATACCTATAAAATTAATAGTAAATATTATAAGCCTGATATTCGGTTATGGATCAAAAAATTAAAAAGTCAACTTGGTTGTATGTTTCTCCATATCTTTTGATGTTTATTCTTAGCTGTGAATGAGTATGCTTAAGCATATAATGGCTTGCGCGCCCCAAAAAAGACGGCAATGCTCAACTAGAATTCTGCACGGGTGTCTGGCTCGTCAAGCCAGTTTTTTTTTTGCATGGCAAATAGTAAGACTAAATGACTACAAATAAAGCTAGGCCTAAAATTAAAATACAAATTTGCTTATGTACAGTCTTCAACTTAATGTACACCATCGAGGGATGGTCACAACTACTTGGACTCCTCGAGATCTTCCTTATAGAGCTCCTTAAAAATTAGCTTTTGTATTTTGGTGCGTATGCGCAACTTTTGCGCCGCCGTGAGCTGTTTCATATATGGATGTAGACTCAACAGGTAATGATAGTCATCGTCTTCAGGCACCAACGGCGTATCCATTGTGGATGAGCCATTAAAGTTACTATCTTCGGACAGACGCGGTCGCTTTAGTTTAAGAGCAGGTATTAGTCCGTTAGCATAGGAGTGCTGCGTAAAATTTAAATGCTCGCCACTAGCACCGATAGCCGCTGCAGCTGCCGCAAAGTCCTCGCCACGTTCCTTAGTTGTATGCATGCTGGTTGCCAGTGTGGGAAACGGATGATGTGCTTTATTATACAGCGGAGGCGGCGAGACAGATCGCTTGGCTGCTAAGCCGGTTGCTGAACTGCTGGATGTAGTAGTAGCCGGTGCTAACACAGTACCAGGCAGATGTGCCTGGGCAGCTGCAGCCAGCAAAGTTGTTGTAGTTGTAACCACTGGCGGAGGTGAACTATGCGCTGAGTGTGACTCGAAAGTAATCGGCGCAATGCTTGATTGCAAGACGTGTGTTGGCTTTTTGCTTAAATCCTGAGCCTCCTTTTCCAACTCAAGCAACTGTGCACGCAGCAAACCAGCCTTGAATAAAGCATGCTGGTGTGATGCAGCAAACGCCTCTTCTTGCGCCTTTAACGCTCCACTTGCCAGTGGAGTAGTGCTTATTTGTGTCTGTTGATGCGCCGCTGGAGGAGTGGGCAGTCCATCCGAGCTAGCATCGCTGCCATTTGCATTGGCCTCGCCTTCCCCATCGCCTTCGATATCTTCGTCGTCAAAGTCCTCATCGCTGTCCTGCATACGGCGTATAAGACCGTTGGTCAAATCTGGCTCCACCACTGTCTTCTCGCAGTCCTCGCTTTGCTGATTAAAATAAAATGACTGATCCTGTTCATTCTTGGGCAGTCGATGGCGCATATGATCAGCTGTAGCAAAAAAGCATCCTATTAGCGGGTCTTGAGGTCGTATATGTTGACTTAAACTCACTCAGAAACAACAGAGCATAGTAGTGCAGCCATTTGGACTCAAAGGTCGCGGGATCAACAAGAAAGTCCCCGTTATCGGCTCGTGGAATGCGCTTGTACTCGACGCGAAAATTATCCCGCAAACCCTTCCACTTGGCCTTGAGCACGATTTCTATTACAATAAAAGCAACAACTATAAGCGACCACGACTTCTTAACTTGGAGACTTGTCCTACTTACTCGGTAACTTATGTGCGCCACTTAGCTCATCCCACATCTGCTCCAGAAATGCTTTATTGCAGTGAAAATTTCGATTCCATATTGCAGGTCTCTCCTCAATATCATGTATAAATTGTTCCACATTTAACACAATAGTTGATTTTTTTGGCGCCATTTTTGCGCACGTTCTTTTTTTTTTTTTTTGTTCCGTTTTGTTTTTATACTCGTTTCTGTAATTTTCTTAGTTCTTATTCTGTTATTTTCTTATCGCGCTCGAGCTGTTTAACGGCAAATATATATGCAAGTTATAGCAACGATTCTGCAATGCGACACCAAGAGTTTTGTTTCAATGATTGCTAGTCTGTTCCGGCCCCACAAACACTCTGCACCTATTCTATTTATATTTTTTTAACAAAGGAGACATCTTTAGTCGCTTTCGTAAATGGAAAGTCAAAAAATATTGTAACATTTGTGTATCCGCAAACAAAAGTATTATACATATATGTATGTATGTATGTATTTATATTTGAATCCTTTACCGTTCCTGAATCTAATTTCTAACGCCGTTTCTTTATTTCTTGTTGCACATAATAGCTGATGAGGCCTTTCATTGCAAGAGCATCAAGCTATGCAAATGGCCTAGCAACAACAACAACAGCAAAGCGCAACGAGCCAACCTAGCACATGCAATACAATAACTTCATTAAGATTCCTTCGTGGCCTACAGCAATGCCGCCGCCATCATCATTGCCAACTACTGCATTTGTTGTTGCAGTTGCTGCTCTTTTCGTTTTTGTTGCGACGCGGTGGCTGTTACCATAGTCAAGTCAGCAAGTTTCCAGCAGTTGCAGCCATCGTTGGTAGGCCTATCCAATGCTAACAAACGAAACAAGCTGAGCGTTCAACATTTTAGCGACAGGAAATGCTCCGGCTACGGTTATGGCTATGCCAATGGACGATGCCGACGTCGCAAAACGAAGTGGAGAAAGAAAGAAGCGAAATCAAATTATAAACACGCAGTCGGCAGCAGCTAGCAGTTCTTCCTATGTATGTGTGTGCATTTCTCCGCTCTTTACGACCCCCACCAAGTACAGTGGGTGAACTTTAAAATAATAAAGCCAAAATGTGTCTTGAATATTTGGAACATTCAATAACTTACAGTAGAAGTAAAGAATTTGTAAACCGATTTATTCAGCCCAGTAAGCACATCTAATTGATTCTTTCTTTGACCGGAAATCTCAAACGGAGATGCAAGTCGTGGGCCTAGTGGCATGACAATGGGCCAAATCATGTAGTTGTGTTAAGTTGCATATGAATTTAAATCTTAACGAATTATGGACCTTGTTATTTAATTACAATACAGAGTTCAAGCTTGATTAAAAAATACAAAAAAACCATAGAGGAGACATATGTACATACATATGTATATTTAAAGATCAACAAAATCAAACACGAAAAAACTAATCGATTTTTATATCTGTAAAATTTCAGTTCTAACTTGGGTATGGATGGTCTGGACTTTGATATATGTACATATGGTGACCATATGCCAAAGAGGCAAATCTAAGACATTCCTCGTCTAAAACCGGGACATTTCCCGACACCTCGCTTTTTTAATGTACATATATAGGTACATATATGTATATCGCAAAAAAAAAAAAAAAGCTAAATTTCAATAAATTTCTTTGTTAAAAATGTTAAAAAAACATTAGAGAAAAAAACCGGGACTTTTACGGCGCGAACCGGGATACCGGGACAAGCAGTCAAAACCTGGTAACACGTCCCGGAAAACCGGGACGGTTGGTCACCCTATACATATAGCAAGTAAATGGACTTTAAAGAAAATCAACACAGTATATAAAACTATTTAGTCCATACAAAATATACACATGTAAGTATGCGTTCAAGTGTGTTTCGAAATGAAGAGATTTTTCCACTGTGCGCCGGCAGCAGCAACAGCAGTGGCTGCGTCTGGCTCTGGCTCTGGCCCGGCGTAGTGAGGAACATGTGTGAATGCGTTTGTGTTTGAGTGACTCAGCCAGGCCGAGTAACAACGAGCAACGATACAGTCTTCTGACAGTCAGTCTGTTGTTCCGTCCGAAAAGTCATTCAGTCAGTCACTCCGTCATGCAAAAATGTTTGCAGCCGTTGCTGCCGCATGCACAGAGTGCGAAATAATAAAACGACGACACGACGCCGCACGCAGCAAACCATGGTAGAAACGGGAACGACGGCGGTAACAAGAGTACTGAGGAGGATACATTCATAGGTGGGCAGGGCGCTTGGGCAATGTGCAAAAAGTTCCAGCAAAAGCAATTTCTGGCGGCGCGCGTCTGTGGCAGCAAGCTTGCTGCAGGCAGGCTGAAAATGGCGAGCAACACCAACAACAACAACAGCAACAATAACAACCAACGGCGACTGCTAACGGCAGCAGCAGCGGTGGCAGCAGCAGAGACAAATAATGCGTCACGTTGCGCAGTCGTTAAATTTTCGTTTTCATCGTCTACATTCAACGTTGTTGTTTTTGTTGTTGCTGCTGTTGTTGTTGTTGCCGCATTTGTTGGCTGTGCTGCCGTTTTTATGGGCAAACTGCGAGTGACAATATCCATACATACACACATACATGCTTATGTGTGTGTATGTATTATGTACATATGCTGGATCTTCTTGGAGCTACAGCTACAGCTACAGCTTACAGCGAGTACCAAGTTAAGTACAATGTTTTAGGCAGCAGTGCGCTCGGAAGGGGGCTTAGTATCAACTTTTGGCATTAGAATGCCGAGTTTTATTTCCAATCACAGAATATCGGTCATTTGTGATATCAGTTAAGTAGCTATAGCCGATTCCGCTCAGAATATAATAACTGATAGTGCACGATTTCTAGGTCAATGGCCTGTGGCGAATCGTAACAATGATGGCAACCAACTAACTAGCTTGATAACAAATTAAGACGAAACATTAGTACGACTTTAGATATAAATGTGTGTACATACATACATACACACATATGTATGTACATTGTATGTACAATTTGTGACCAACAATATCTAAACAGCAACGAGGTAGCACAATTTGGAAAGTCGGACCAGTACAGATCTAAAAGTTGCCCTTGTTGCTCTACAAAATCAATAAAACACACACTTGGCCACCACCTCCTCCTGCTTCTCCTGCTCCTATCCTACGCACATACATGCAAAACAAAAACGCTAACGACCAAAACGCGCGCGCGAGTCTCGGGTGATTGTGACGCGACGTGCAGGGGGCTCGGTATCGCGGCTTAAATAAGTTTTTAATACATATTTTTGCAAAAATAACCATCAGGTCGAGTCGACACACTGAAAGCTCCGTCGGCCTAGCGAACATATGCAACGTGTAAACTATTTGCGAAAAAAAACAACAATAAATAACATTCGCGCTGACAAACGGCCAAAAAAGAAGCGCGGAGTTAGTACTAACCAACCAGAAACGAAACGAACCGAACCACTGCTGATTGCAGTCAGCTTACAACTGAAATTGAAAATTCAGCAGAGCAAAGTGCGAAGCGCCGCCACAACAGCCGCCGCCAATGGCCACCAATGCCTCCGCCATTCCAACAACCATAGTCAGGCCAGCCAGCCAGCCATAGTTGACGCCGCAGCGTAAGCGTGTCGGCCGCCGCGACAGGCTGCAGTCAGAGCTAGAGTCAGTGGAGTCACACAGTCAGAGCCCACGTCCCCCCCTTAACGAAACGTGCCAGCGAGCAGCTCAAAAGCAGTGTTGGTGGTGGAGAAGGCAGCAGAAAAAAAAATATAAAAACAGAAATGAAACGCAAAAAACGCCAGGCAGCCAGCCAGCGCCAAAGCCACGCCACAAGCTTTTGCGCCGACAACGACCAGTGCACACATACATGCAACGTGTGTCGCGTCGCGTTGTGTTTTGTGGATACAGTGGGGGAGGGTAGACAGGAGTAGCACAAACGCTAAAAACTGCTGCTGCCAACTGTCTGCCTTGTTCATTGCCTGCTGCTTTTGCCTTGCCGGCGACGACTGCCTCTGACTAGCTGGCTGGCTGGATGGCTGACTGTTTTGCCTGCCTGCGCCTGCTGCTGCTTTTGGGCATATTATTGCGCCGCTTTTGCCGGCTAGCCAACACCAGCACATAGCATACACACTCGTACATGTATACATATACACACATACATACACAAGCGACATAAACGAGTGTGTGCGTGTGTTTGTTTGAGGCGGGAGTGAGGTGCCAGTCAGCCAGCCATTGCCGGTGCCCTGCTGCATGCGCAAAAACGACAACAACGATGACGACGTCTACTTTGAAGCCAGCAGCGACTGCGACGCCTGCGACGACAATCAGCTCGCGGAAGCAAGTAAACGAGCGAGCGAAAAGCATAAACCATGGCCCTGGCCGACCGACTCGTTCGCTGGCTAGATGGATGGATGGATGGATGGAGGCTCGTTAAAATCACGCGACAGGAGGCAGTCAGTGAGCCAGCCCCATCCCCTGCCAAAGCCAAACAGCGTGAAAAGCTAAAACAAAATCGCCGACTGGTGCTACAGCTGCTGCTGTAACGCACAGAAACGTGAGAAGCGTGAGGTGTAATATATTTTTGGTGAATCTGAAAGAGAGCGTGGGTTGTGCGAAAACTTGCAGTGTTGCGATTTTAATTGCAATTTCAATGAGCAGCGGCCAACTCTTCCTAGCATAATTTGGCGCGTATGTATGTATGTATGTATGTAAGTACTTTGGCGCTGCTGCCAACGCCAACGCAAGTCAACAACAAATTTCATAACAAGGGCAACACACACACGCACATGCACAACATCCTGTAACAACAACAAAATGGTATTTTTCATTTAATTTTTTTGCACACGCACACACACTCACGCACGTATACCGCAATTGGCAGCATTATTGTTGGACGTCGGCGCCGACGTTGCCGTCGACTTTGACGTCGTCGCAACCGCCAACAACGTATGAAACGTGAGCGCAACGAATGCGCAAACAGAAAACCCAAATGCAGGCCGAAAAGCAGCAAAATCAGCGGCACCACCAGCTTACACAAACATACATACATATGTATGTATATGAACTATAACGTACCTAAATAAATGTAGAGCCCAAAGAGAGGAGAAGCAAAGAAAACGGTGCCATAACCATAACGCAAAGAGCAACAGCTGCTAACGATGTTGACGCTTCCATGATGGCATGGGAAGGAAGGCCAAACCAACGAAGAAGTTTAAGTAGCCAAAAGAGCAGGCGAGTAAGCAAGCGAACGAAACCGACTGACTGACGGACAGACTCCACGACAGCCAACCATACAATTTCGCTTTTCTAGCTAAAAACGCTAATGTGAAACCAGGCCTAAACGTGTCAGCGACGCACACACATGCGCGCACTGGAACAACCAGGGTCCAATTTTACTCTTTAGTGTGTACATATCCTAACGAAATAATGCAATGTGGTGGCTAAAACACAAATGCTCGTTCAGCTTGATATGGTCAAAAAGATTGCTTGTAGCACCCTCAAAAAATTCAAACCCATAGTACCTCCCTCCTGCACTGGTCACCCTACACTCTGCAAATTAATGCAACACAAATGAAGCGCGCGCACACGCATGTGCCGCAGTCCAACCGCAACGCAGTTGACGCTAACGCGTCGACAAACGCACCCAACCTCATGCCCAACACCATCATTATAACATGTGCAAAGCTGCACCCCAATGCAAACGGCCCCCAAACGAAAAATGCAAATGACAGGCAGACCGTAATCCTCTCAATGGCATGTGTGGATGGCAGGTGGCCGTTGGGCGGCAGACATGTTTTTTTGGCCAACACTCACCTCTCGCGATGCTGCAGCTGCAACAATGCAAATAGGCTCATCAAAACAAATGAAACAGCGAGAGTGTTGACCACATGCATGCACACACGCATAATCCAACAGCGCAGGAGTAGGGAAGTTAGAACAGTTTATAAGGGGATTCCAAAATAACGGCTTTATATATACTTCTATGTTCAATCAATAATTTCAAAATTTATAAAATAAAATAACGAATTTTGAACTTAACTACAGCCTGGATGAGCATTCATAAATTGTTTTACTTTTAATATCAAACACTTCGATTTTAATTAATGACCCTGACTCCTTCAGCTTGGCGAGTATCACTTAGAAGGAAATGTTTCATAAAAATGAGGATCTCAGACAGAACCTTGGCATACAAATTTTTGGCATTCCAATTTGTTTTTACAAGCAACATTTGGAGAAAAATTATTTTACTCGATAGTCGTTTCATGAAAAATTGTGGACGCGTTAAATTAAATTTTTTATAGTCCAGTAACATGTAGCAAATACAGTGAATTCTGAGCTAAAAAAGAAAACTCTCATACTCTAAGAGAAAACTGCTGGCTATTGCATACTGTTTGGGGCCAACATTTTAAATGTGCACTGGGTTGTTAACCAAATTTAGGCGTAGTTTAAATATTTTATTTTCCAGCTGGAAATGGGAGGAACGAAGATGACCAATAACTTTTTTAACAAGATAACTCGTTGTTTAGGGGCCTTAAGTATCTAGCACACAAAATAAATATTTTCAAAAGTATATACAATATATATATTCGAAATCGAAACCTTCACAAGGATCTAGGCATTCCCTATGCGGGTGATGAGGAACCATCCAAATTTGCTGGCATGTGCCCTGGCTGGACATAGACCAAGAAGACGCCTAAAAAGACTTCACCCAAATGACCTCAGAAGGCGTGTCTTATCATAACGTCTACTTGATTTTTTGAAAATATTGTATATATAGAGTAATCTTAACCATACCACACAAAAAGTTATATTGAGTGTATTGTGATTTACTTTTTTTTTTTATAAATGTTGGATTATAACCCAATAATAAATATTTGAGAAAAAATTTTTCAAAAGTAACTAAAATAAATAAAATGTTATTTATTATTGGTTTATTATAATTAAAATGTCATTTATCAAATGACATACCGTGAGCACGTCGTTATAATCGCGTCCATATGCTACTTAAAAAGAGCTCAACTCCAAGCTGCCCCTTTGTTGCAAACGGATGGTCTATCAGCAGATCACAGCACCTACTTGGAGGTGTGGTATTCAAATCTGGGGTAACGCTGCTAAGTCGAAACGCTAGAGGTGCGAAGCAATACAGAATAAGGTCATCCGAAATATATCTGGATGGGAATGTTACGTAAGTAATTGACTTTGCATCGTGCCATTCATTCTGAGTACCTTACAGAACCATAACTGGTTTTTCTCCAGTAGGTGCAGCAGGTGATTTTCCATCGCAGCAGCTACGCAAGGAAACTTATAGGAATTGGCCCCGTAATAAAAGGCAAAAATCCTTTTAAATGCCGCACTCAGGTTTATACAGATTTTCAACATTAATAAAAGTAAATTTTAACAAAAAAAAAAAAAAAAAAAAGTAAAAAAAAATTGCGTACGATAAAGTGGGGCGCGGACGACTTTGGGATACCCTGCACCACTAGCATGCAATATATTCCAGTATATCGCTTAAAAACACCAAAAGACATTTGATTGCCAAATTAGGTTACGATACCTTCATAAACAACCAAAAACAGCAATTTTTGTTAAAAACTCGTCTTTTTGACCGATTGGTCCTATGGGCGCTATGATATAGTCAGCCAATTTTGATCAAATTTGGAAGAGTGCTTGGGTAAACTAAAAAACTGCTAAACCTGTTTGCAATATCTTCATAAACAAACGAATTACCTGTCTGAAACTTTTTGCTTCTTCCGAGGTCCTCTGAAACACCCCTATGGGAGCTATATACTGTAGCCCCGATGTCAAAAAAGTAAAATAAACTTGTCTCCTATGGAATAATAAGGGATCTAATGTGAAAGTTTGGTTACGTAAGCTCTTACCTTCTCTGAGATCTAGGTGTTCATATGGACAGACAGACAGACAGACAGGGTATATCGACTTCTCTAGTCACGCGGATCACACTTTAGGTAACTTTGAGGGGTCTCCGACAACTGCACAAACTTTATATACCCATTGTACCATACGGTACAGGGTATAAAAATAGTAAATGTATAAACTTATTATAGGCGCCAATCTCTCGTATTCCTTTATTATTTTCCATCATCAAATTTATTTTATAGCAAAAATCGGTAAGTTGTACATATTCAGTCGAGTAAGTAAAAATATTATTTGATTAAATACAAATCCAAACGCACGTGAGCATTAACAGCTGATATGTAGTCTGCGTAAAATAATTACAAACAAACCATCATATGTACCATGCACAGTCGGCCTACCATTTATTCGTACACTTTCGCTTTGCATGGGGACGTAACATTTTGCTTTTAGTAAATTAGAATTTTTATGATTTTATTTTTGAAACACATAAATAAAATATTATTTGCCAATATGCAAAATAAATTACTTTAGGACACTTTTCCGCAGAATTACAGCGCGTTCAACTTAAATGCTTCAGGCGTACGAATAATTTGTGACCTGACTGTATGTATATAGTATGCCTAAATATTGGGGTTATTTCTGCAAATGATATTTACTTACTTATACTCGTAGCATATGCACATACTACATGCATATGATAATTTGAATATACATACATACATATGTACATATGAATATGCATGTATGTTTGTAGTTTTGTACACAACAATATATTTAATCATTTGCGCAGCCACTAAATAACTAAAAGCATATTGAAACAGTGCCAATAATTGAGACAGTTCCTGTTATACAAAACAAATTGAATGACGTCGTCTTAAAAATTTCAAAATGTATCCGCTTTGCAAATTTTTAAATAATGTGCATTCTTATATAGACGCCTGCTGCACTTACCGTGCTCATAGGGAGAAAATGTGCCTGCATCAATATTGATGTATGGATCGATTTTAATTGAAGTAACATCTAGACCGCAAGATTTAAGCAGGGTACCGAAGGAAGAGGCTATGACGCCTTTACCGACACCACTTATAACGCCACCGGTTACCAAAATATATTTCATCCTTGTTCACGTTATTATTTATTAAAACACCACGCGGTAGCGGTTACAGGAACTGCGATAAGTAGGCGCGTGGCAACATTATTGTAATGCCTTTATTCAAAGTGACATTCGCCCCGAATAATCGACGGTGTGTCACCACTAAGCAACAGCTGATATTATCAAGCATCCAATTTAATTTCGGTTTTCAACGCAAAGCATACATATTATATATAAATATGAGTTTTAAAGTGGCGTATAAAATGTTTTGAATAAAATTACGATTTATATGAAAAATGCATAATAGGTAAATGTTTATCCGCATGAGAGCTCACTTTGTGGCTTCCTGTTGCTCAAAGGCCGGATACTGTGCCAGCACTTGTGTCCATGAAGTACGTGCAGTGGCCAAGTCTTTAACCAAACTGACTACCTCTTCGAGACCAACACGCACCTGTTTCATGCTGTTACGGTCCCTCAATGTCACAGTGTGTGGTTCCTTAAGGGTATCAAAGTCAACAGTAATTCCATACGGTATAGCAATTTCATCCGTGCGTGCATAACGTCTGCCAATCGATCCGCTTGAATCATCCACTTTGTGAGATAATTCCACTTTAGTCAACGCCGCCGACAATTGTTGGGTATAAGGCTGGAACTCGACATTATTCGAAAGAGGCAAGATGGAACATTTGAGTGGAGCCACAAGTGGAGGTAGTGTAAAATAACAGCGCTGCTCGTCACCTTCACGACACTGAAAGTTGTGCTCAAGTAATGCATACATAATGCGTCCAATACCAAACGAAGGCTCCACCACACTTGGTATAAATTCCTCTACATGTACCGTCTTAGTCGCATGCTTTACGGCAATGGTGTCGACATTTAGTTCGTGCGTGACGCCATCCGGCAGCGTCAGCTTATAGTGGGATCCGCTTTCTAATTGAGACTCCACCTCCTTAATATCATCCAGGGATAGCTTGGCGAGTGCTTCCGTTATGGCCTTGGCATCCTTTTTAAAAGTTTTGCCAAGAGTCTGCTTATTCGCCACAATCTCGCTGACTTCTACAGTTTTTGGCGCCGGCAAGCGTTTCTCTGCTACTAAACGTACACCAGTAGCTGCCGTATGCTGGCTTAAATCATAAGCTGAACGGTCGGCACATCCTACACATTCGACCCAACCGTACGATGTCAGTATCTCGGCATCCCAGCAATCGCAAGCATAATGGGCCATCTCATTGCTCATGTGCTGCCGGAAACGCAGACATTCTGGTCGAATGCCAATGGAGTGTAGGAATTGTTGAATACGTGCCATATAGTAGCCAAGTGTTTCATTGGCTACTAGTTTGCTTTTCACAGCGTCACCTATAGTAAGTTGTTGGGCCGACTTGCCATCCATTTGATTGCAAGCTGAGTAGAGAGTTAGTTTTTCATTAGCCACCTTAGTGAACTTTGGATGATCTTTTTGAGTTGGATCGCAGAAATGCTCTATTTCGGCCATTGTGAACTCCCGCACGCGTATTAGACCAGAACGTGGTGAAATCTCATTTCGAAACGAATTGCCTATTTGAGCCACTGCAAAGGGTAACTTTCCTTGATTGAATTCCAAAAGTCGCTGCAAAATATAGATGAAATGCCATTAGAATTTGTGTTGTTTCGATTTCAATCTACAGATATATACCTTAAAGTTAACAAAGATTCCCTGGGCAGTTTCCGGACGCAAGTAACCCTTGACAAGACCGGTAGGGCCGATTTGTGTGGCAAACATTAGATTAAATTCAATTGGCTCGGTTAAATCGTTACCGGTGAGTGGTGACTTAATATTGTATTTGGCCAATACATCAGCTAGCTCTTGTTTGTTCAGGCCATCCAGTTTAATAATAATATCCTCGCATTCTGCTTGCAGAGCGGCTGAAGCATCTTTGGCCTTGCAAAGCTTTTCAAGAGCTTGCTTAATTAAATGATCCAATCGAAAGCATTCTCCGGTTTTGACATCTTTCACCATAAGATCCGCAAACCGCTCCACATGGCCAGATGCTTTCAGCACTGGCTCTGGCGTCAACATGGAACAATCCACTTCCAGCATTTGCTCTTCCAAGCTAAAATATTGCCGCCATAGTGCCAAAATGTTTGATTTTAGCGCGCAGCCCATGGGTCCAAAGTCATACTGGCCGGTAATACCGCCATAAATAGCGAAACTTTGGTCGTAAAAGAAACGACGCTTGAGTAGATCTTCCATTTTGGCACGGTCAAAGCTTACGACACTGGGTGTTAAAGCCAACTCCCGTTCCTCCAATGTCTTTTTGCGTACCTTAAGTTCGGCAACAGCTTTTTTAACATCCAATTCCGGTGCATTCTTTGCCTTCAACTCTCTCACCAGATTTCCCTGCTCTAGCACCCGCTCGCGCAAAGGAGCCAAATGCTGTTCAATGTCGGGATTAGTCATTATATAGTCGTTTGCTGCGGCACGCAATTTAACGCTGCGTTTTGACTTTTTGCTGCCCCAAGACTGTGCGTTGGTAGTAGTGTTGAATGCTTGTGCTTCGTTGGCAATGTGCTTACTGCGGCAATAATTCCACACAATCGGTAAAAATTTGTGACGCTTGAAATATATGCCGCTGGCGCTTCGATAATTTATAATAACTTTTAATAGCTGTAATGACATAGATACCGCCTGAATATTAATTCAAGTGTATGAATTTTTATATAATTTTCGGCTTTAATACCTAAACTTGCGACTACAATTCCTTGATGATTCACAATAGTTTGTGTCCAGTGTGACCGTTTTTACAAACGGCCAATTAGCATTACTACAAAATTATCATAAAAAAAAAACAATTCAATTAATAGTTAATTTTATTAAAAAGTCATGTATGCAACGCTTAAGCAAAAATATAATTAACTAAAATTAAAATGAATATTTTATTTCCTTTCTGGTCACATTGTTTAACAGCTGTTCGGACGCTTGCATTAGTGCTTGATAGCGTTACGCTGCCATGTAATGCGTTTTTCAGCACTGGATGGATGTATTTGCTGTCAGTGTATGCGTGTGTTTCGTGTGTTCTCGTTTTCATTATGTAGTGTGGCATATTAAATTAAATATATTTATTTTGCATTTAATTTGTACAAATTATATTTCAATAATCGCACCTAATAATTTAATGTATAAACAGCAATTTATGTTGTACGTGGGCGTTGTGAGACTATTATTACAGCAGTTGCCGCTTCTAATTTACTGCGCGTTTTTGTTTGTGTACAGTGTCCAGTGACGCTATGCGACCGCATTTTCAAGGCAGTGTCAATGCATAATAGAAAAACAGGACCAGGTGTGATTATTTCCCTGCTCACCTGGGTAACTATTGTATTAGCCACTGCGTATGTAATTCATGCATAAATTCTAAGTGGTTTTCTTATTGCTTGCAGCCAAAAAATAATCATTATTTGCTGCTTTAACACACACACATTGTTGTATTTGGATTTGTGATTGTATTGTAAACATTGGGGATCCAGCATTGAGTAAAGAGCATCAAGCGGCAATTGTCAACATCGAGGCGTGTCCACACCTGAGATCATCATATATACTCAGATGCATATACTCTTTTAACTACTGGTGAGTATCTTTGTTCTTATGCGTTTCCAGTTAATTTACGGCTGCCATTCATAAATCTTTGTTTACATGTTTTATTTATTTGTATAGTTTACTATATATGAGTAAGCAATATTTTAGATAATCTATTGATTTGTATGGTTTCAACCAAGCAACATATTCTTTAACTAATCGAAATGGTTGTTATTTGGCATCACCAATCTATTAGATTAATTAATTAAATTTTACTAAATGATGCATATTATTCGAAGTAAGGCAAAGTCTGTTTATATTTTGCAGAGTTACTTGCTGCTTGCAAAAGGAACATTTTTAGATTAAAACTTTTAAATATTTAGGCAAAATAATATTAATTTTAGACCTTTTAAAATGAATGCCACTAAACTCGATATGTGAAAAGGATAATTTTTACATAAATCATCAATTTACCTTGAATACGCAAATTGCGCTGCAGGATAACCCAACTTCACATTTTATATTTTTTGCAAGACAAAAATGTATGATCATAAGTCATCCTTAGTGAAATCCATATACCCATGTCCGTCTGTCCGTATGAACGCCTTGATCTCAGATATGGTAAGAGCGAGAGTAACCAAACTTTCAAATTAGACACCATATTATTCCAAGTATATGACAAGTTTATTTTATTTTTTTGATATCGGGGTTAAATTATATAGCTCCCGTAGGGGTTTTTCAGATGACCTCGCAAAAAAACAAAAGTTTTAGATGGATAATTCGTTTGTTTATAAAGATAACGCAACCAAATTTGGCAATTGAAAGTTATTTATAGTTCCCAAGCTACTATATCATATAGCTTCCGATCGGACAAAATAACTTGTTCTTATAAAAAATTCGCCATATTTCGTTTTTTAATAAAGATATCGTAACCAGATTTGGCATTCAAAGATTTTTACAACACCCAAGCTATGTACCAAATTTGATCAAAATCGGTTGACTATATCATATAAATAAAATTCAGAGGTTATTCCCAATTTACATATTTATCCATAAATTCATTGGTGTTGGCGTTGGCCTGTTTGTGAAGCAGTTTTTAGGGCAGGAAACCTTAAGGCTGCATTTTAAATTTAAATGGTTTTGGTGCGCGGTTTGTGTTACAAACATAACTAATAAACGACAAACACCCAACAAAAAATGTACATATTGGGAGCAACCAAAAATATTAAATAATCTATAGTGCACGTCTCTAATAAAAAAAAAACAAAAAACAAAATCTAACACTGAACTAAAAAACGAATGAAAAGTGGTGGCAAAACTGACCAAAGACTGCTTATGTCTTTCTAGGATCAATCAAAAATCAACCGAATCTGAATTTAAAAAAAACTCATATCCAGCAGAATAGATGTAAACTTCCTTACATACATCACAGCGCTGGCGATGCAATTAAAACTAACCATAAGCGGAACAATGGCCAGTCTTAAAGATGGTGAACAAGCAACTCATCGCAGAAATAATAATTACTCAAGTCAAAGTAACTCTCCAATCGCAAACACAAGCACTAACTCAAACTCCAACAATAATAACAATGAGAACACGGCAAGCAATGAACTTAAAGTCAAACGAGAGTCCTTGGAAGCACGCAAGCAGGCGCTGGAGCAACGTCTCAGTGAGAAGAGTTGGCTACTGCAGCAAATACAAAAGCAAGAATCGGCCATCATGAATGGCAACTATGAGAACATGACAATTAATGAATTCTTTGCCCAGCTTTCTCAACAGTACAAGAATGAGCAACAAATCCACGCTTTGGCTAAGGATAATAACAACGCTATACTGCGACGAAAACAGAGTACAACAAGCCGCGAAAGTCATCAGCAGAGCAACAATAATAATAATAGATACTCTGAGACGCAGTCGAATCGTAGCTCAGAATACGACAATTATCAGCCGGCTGGCGGCGTCGGCGACATGCTGGTAATAGGCGTGGCGCAGCAAGCTCAGCAGCAGCCGCACGTTAAGAGTGCTTTGAAAAAACGACCAGCTCAAATACAGTACATAAATCCAGCAAGACATCAACAACAAATGCCACAACATCAACATGTCATGGAACATTTTGCAGGACAAAAGCATAGTCCCTATAATCAACAGACACGAACACAGCCAGACGTCATTTCCTTGTACTCCGCTAACTCTGCCAATGTAGCCACATTGCGTCAACAACATGTCGCACCACAGCAGCAGCCAATTATAGTACAGTGCGACAAGTATTACTTGTCGCCAACACATCATGGCTACAACGAGGGTGGTTTTATCAAGTCCAGCCAGAATATTAAAAAGTATGTATCGCCGCTGGCTTCTCCGAGCAATATTAGCTACGACATGCAGCAGTTACCGCCGCTCCATCCGCAGCATCACCAGCAGCGACAGCTGGATGCGATCTCACAAGCACCCAGCTACATGTCTATGGAAGCAGAATGCATGCAGCAGCAGCAACAGTATCGTTGGCGTTCTCAGTCTCACATTGCACCCATGACGCCGCCACAACATGTAGGTAGCTCGATGACATGTGAGACTAAGTCGCATTCCAGCGATATGTTGGCAGCACCGCTGGCACGTTATCACAACAAGCCGAAGCCGCACGACGATATTTCGCTTGCTAGCACAACTACGACGAATACTACAACTACCATTGAAAAGAAAGCAAAACCCAAGCAGTGGCTGGAGTCGTCGCTGGATGGACCTGCAGTCATTAGGCAATTGGACCCCAGTAATAGTCCTACAGCAGCTAAGTCGCGCGCCAAACTCTCTTCGCAGTCTATGTCAGTATCAGGTCGGCATTATTCCATGTCGGCGCAGCGCAACCCACATAATTATCCCAACAGCAACGGCTATGTAGCTGCCAATAACTCAAAAACATTGCAGCATTCCGATGACCGCTACTCAAAGCTCAGTCAATCCACGTCATATTTAAATGCAATGGAACAGAGTGTGGGCATTTCGGCTTCGTACCCACTTGAGCCGCTGGATATACCAGCTTTACGTCATCTACCACCTAAACCCAATCAAACACAACAGCCCACTCCGCCACCTAGACCAGCACCACCTGGGCAGCATTTGATAGTCGGACAATGCAATGACACCGGTAGCCCTGGGTTACAAAATGCTGCAGCTACGCCCCCACTGTCTGCTGCTTCCGCTAACCTGTCGCCTGAAATACGCATTGAATCGCCCAAGAATATGACCGTTGTGCAGCAAGCAACTTTTCAGCCCTACAAGGAGGTTACCAAGCCCTTTGAAATGTCTGATTTCTACAAATATTCGACCAAGTATAAGCAAAAGGATGGTGGCGTGCCGAGCCGTGCTGAATGATTTTTAATTATATATATATTTAAGATTCTAAGTCTTATATATATTTTTTTCATTTGATTTAAAATTGTATTCAACCTTCCACTCAAAATGTAAGGGTATTTTAAGTTAGTTGGGTGTAACATCTAACTAAAAGGAAACGAGTAAGGCAACTCAAAATATGTACCAAACATTTTTATGGGGGTTTTCCGAGTATCGCCGGCCTCTATAGTTAAGCGAAAATTAACCGAATAAGACTAATTTGCTCAAAATATTAACTGCCAAATTACTAAATTAGGTAATCCAAATTTTAAAATTTAAAAAGACAATATATTCTGTATATGTTTTAATACAGATGAAATAATGCCTTGAAGCTTACAAAGTACATATCGAAGTTAGTGATGGAGGAGACAACAACTAACTGGCGTTAATGTTTAGATAATAAATTTATATAAAATTAAAGAATTGTTGATAGACCATTTGTATACATTTACCTGAATATTTTTTAATAAAATATATATTTATGATAGATAAAATATTCTTTTATTTTTCTAACATTTGCATATTTTTTGCAAGTTTTACGCTTTTGCATGATTACAGGAATGACCATAAGCATAGCAATTAACTGAACTGGATCAGAATAATAATGCTGAAATTTTACCAAAAGTTCAAGATAAAAACTTAATACTAATGCTTTATAGTTTAAAGAATAAATATTACTATATAATAATAAATTATTGAAATCAGACTGCAAGAGCATAGCGAATACTATGCATAGCATAGAAGTGCAGCGACAAGAGGAAACTATGAATGCAGCACAGAGAAACATTAGCATTATAGAGCAGGAAAAGTATGCAAGTAACACTATGCATAGATGACTGATCAGGAGATTGATAGATTGCAGAGATCTTAGAGCAGACACGTTGAATCTACAATATTAGGCGAGCATTGCACTGTCACGCCACGGATATGGCGGAATATCATTAAAACTAAATTTTTTTCTTTTTTATGTGTTCCATTCATTGCAGCTTAAGACATCTAGAAAAATAAATAATATGTATTCAGGATTAAAAGAAAATGTATAGATGCATAAAACAGGTCCGAGATAAAAAACTTGAATAGAGGTCTGTAGAATAGGAATGGAATTGATCAATATAGGAGACAATACATTAATTTGCTTGCGAAAGCTAAATCAGAACTGAATGAGAGTGAAATCGACAACTTAATACGTTATGATGAGGACAGAGAGCAGTGTACGCAGTCATGACTTAAAACTTTTTAAATTCCAAATCAATTTATCAAAACATGCCCATAATTGTATGTTTGAGCTATCAAAAGCAGAGCTGGGCAAAAAGGGATTGAGAGGAAAAGGAATGAGGGCATGCTGATGGGCAAATGAGTTGTGTCAATACAAACGAAAAAATAATTGAATCGAAGTCTATGCACGTGTCCAGGTAATAATCGGTATTTCTTTCTTTTAAATTATAGTCAGAAATTTCTTTCAGTGTGAGAATTACTCTACAGATCTCAATAAGTAAAATACTCAACAGCTTTGTTTATGGTCGATTATTTTTAAAACATGTCGTTTTCAGTTTCTATTTATTGCTGCGTTCGTTGTGCTTCAATGAGCTCATGATTTTGGGAATCCGCTCTTTTTATTTGCCTTCCCATTACCGAAAATAAAAGATCTTTGGGTTAGGTCGCTCTCTCTCTCTCTCTCTCTTTTTTTCATATTGGTTTCCTGCTCTCGTGGATTTTCGATTCTCGATCGATTCAGTTGCACTTCAAGTGCCGTTTCGTGCAGCAACTATTTTTTTTAGTTTTTTTTTATTTCAATTGCATTTTAATATTTTTCAATATAAGAAACAATTTAAAAGCAACGCTAGGAGAGCGTCAATATGGCGGCAGCCTGAATATAATTTTTTAATTAATTTTTTCCCCTTGTGATTGTGCGATAGATTAGAAAAGTTAATATGTTATTCCTTTAGAAAGAAAGTTTGTTGAAATTTTACGTAAACTTTTTGTCTACATAACCTGCAAAGCCTATTTGTGTTTCAAAAAGAAGCCAAATCCGCCGTATTTTGAAATTTTATTATTGCATCAAATCTGATTGACAACAACATACTAAAATTAATATATAAATAAATAAAATTGGCTCTCACGCCGCCAAGTGGGTCCAATTATAAGTTCTATATAACAGTTGAAATAATATAAACATTAAAAATAATTTGATATATGCAAGTGCTTTATTGTTTGAATGTAAACTAAGTTAAGATGCATTTTGACCAAGTGCATAGGGTTATCTATAACTTCAAAGTTAGATAAACTTCCATTAATACTACAAGCGAAATGAATTTATATACGATATACGATTGGGTATGTAAACCATATTTTTTTAAACAATTAAAAGCATAGTTACTTAAATTAAGTAATAAGAAAATTTACGAAAAGCTTTACTCTTATATAGGGTGGCCCATCGGTTCGTTAGGTTGTTCAACACTAATAATTCGGAGTATACCCGCTGCACGCATCATAAGCAAACAAAATGTATAAAATGGTGCGAAAAATTTACGAATATTTCACTTTCTCGTGGTGCGATCCCACATTTGAAGTTTACCAATATGTTTGGAGTTGAAAAATCGGAAGAGTTGTGTGTTATATTCAACAAAATCAATTATCTTTTATTTGCTTCATCAATAAACATAAAATATATAAGAAAAAATTGCTTATATGGAATAATAAGCTATCTAATATCTGAAAGTTTGGTTGTTATACCGGTTACTATTTCTGGGTATATGGATTATTCTTTAGGTAACTTTATTTATTGTGAATATAAATCAATCAATTCGTTGGAGTAATATTACAAAAAGAAAATAAAGCAAGAATTTGTTATGGCACAAAGGGAGGGTATAATGGGATAGTGTACGCCGAAAATTTATGTAACATATAGAAGGAGACGTTATGATTGTCCCAGAGCAACCAAGATTAGTTACCTATATATGCCGCAGCCCTATGCTCCAACCGGAGATAAAGGAATTGATGATGATGATGATGATGATGATATGCCGCAGCAAGTTCATTTTATTATGTTATTATAAAGCACGTAAAATTCAAGGTTTTATGCAATGCATCAATTTTCTATAATCGGGAGGGAATTTCCGCTCTTTTGCTGTGTAAATTAAACCGGGATGGCGTCGCTGAGCGAATCGAGTAATAATAATAATAATAATCCAGTAATATTTTTCGTGAAAAGGGTACAATGTATCTGTGTATCGCATTTCTCAATAACACAGTACTACAAAATCAAAAAAAATCAAAGAACTTTTGAAGTGACCTAGTGTACGTTGTAGGTCTTGACGAGTAGATCATGATAGTGTGTTTCAAAATTGTCTAACACCCCCAAAATCGCAAGTTATTGCTTAAAAACCGTTTTTCGGGTTCTGCGATCACTCCCACAATCACAACGTCGCCATTTTTCAACCGATTTTCGATTGCTTTGCGGTTTTTTTTTGACCGATCGCTCCTATGGGAGCTATATGATATAGTCAACCGATTTCGATCAAATTTGACACAGTGCTTAAATACCTTTAAAAAGATCTAAATGCCGAATTTAGTTCAAATTTATTAACAAACGAAACACATCGAATTTTGTATAAAAAACGTTTTTTTGGACCGATTGGTCGTATGGGAGGTATATGATATAGTCAACCGATTTTGATCAAATTTAGTACAGTGCTTAGGAACTATAAAAAACTCACGAATATCAAATTTGGTCCCAATATCTTAACAAACAAACGAAACACAAAAATTTTTGTTAAAAAATCAATTTTTTGGAAGATCGGCCCTATGGGAGCTATATGATATAGTCAACCGACTTTGTTCAAATTTGGCACATTGCTTAAGTGCCCTAAAACAATTTTCAAACGCCAAATCCTATTTTTAGCAAGTTTAAATATTGAAAATTTTAACTATTAAACTTAATGCTCTTCAGTTTTTTTTAAAAGACCTACTAACTAACTATGTATATAAAGGAATAGCTGGATAAGGTACCTAACAATTTTTAAAAACAATGTGACTTAACTACTGCATATTATTGAACCATTTTATTGAAATTTATTCTAAATAAAATGTTATGTCTTAGGCTACTTTTGGGACGGCACTTGTAAATATTAGTTGATTTGGAGCAATGATCTTTTTAAAATGAAAATAAATTTAATTGATTTTGCAGAACTGTCAAAAATACCTACTGTACCAAAGAAATTACCACTTTTGACGACTCAAGAGTATTATTCTTATTTCATTTTCATTAATTAAATATTATCTTTGAAAGCGACTTAGTGTACTTAAGTATTAAAGTATTACTTACCCTTACACTGTAAAAAAACGCATGTGAGTCTAATAAACGAAAAAAATGTTGACCTTTACCCAAACGAATTTAAGTCAAATGATTTAACGCGCCTTTGAACTTTCAATAGGCACACATGGGCCCGGCCCTCTTTCAAATAGCTGCCACACACAAAACAAGTTCCAACGCTGTCTTATCAATAGAATGCCATCATTATTTGCCCACACACCACAAACACGTTGAATTGGGTTCCACATTTTGTTTATAAATAAAAAATGGGAGCGCATTCGGTGCACGTTACAGCATGGAACCATTGCAAATTTTCATTACAAGCGCGCTCGCAGGGTTCTCTTGTTTTTCGCTCTTTCCATCTATAAATTACATATGTGTATACTACGGGTATGTACTATGTATATCAATTCTTTTGACTTCTTTGACTGACTCGAATTTGAACGGAATGCCTCAGAGCAGAGCGGAGAACTTTTATTTATATCAGAACTTGCACGACTTGCGTACGGTTCGGCGGCCCATCCGAAAGATAAAAAACGCGCGCGTGTCTGAAGTTGTAAAATGCATAAGGAAATTTTTATGTAGCACTTTTAAATTTTGTTTTGTGGTGCAAATCGTATACAAAGCATTTTTCGAAAGATTGTTTACGCTATTCGGCAAGCCAAAAGTCAACTATGAGTAAGATACATGTGAGTTAAATACAGATCAAGTGCAAAAATCGAATTAATTTAAAAAGTACTTAATATGTGTAGTAAAAACATAATGTTGAGCCAATTTATGAAACCAGTCTATAGTACCTTGCTGAGTTGATGGGATGTGCCAATGCATTATGATTATAAGTTTTTTAAATGCAACTAACGAAATCTACATTACGAGCTTGTATCACACCCAAAAAATATTTTATATATAATGCATATATTAGAGATGTCCCCAAATCAACAATGGCGCCAAATCAACAACAACTCAGTTAAACCTCACGAAAACTAAGGACTTCTCGAGACACGCACTCTCAAACTCTCTCACACACACATACGCATACTCAAAAAGTGAAAGTTTAACGTAACGTCGCCATGACAATATCAAAATAACTGATTTTCCTTAACGCGTAGATAACTCTCTTTTTTTTTTGTTTGACAAGTTCAAGGACGTTCAACAGGAAGCTTTGATAGGAACAGAAATTTTGGGAGATATGTGATTATTTGTGTCAAATTTTGTTTTGTGAAGTTTTTATGGTTTCTAAGTTTTGGTTATTCATAAGGACAAAACACAGCTCTTTGGTGGAATTCTTGTAAGGACACGCGTAGCCTGTACCACTAAGATATCTTAATATGCACACGAAAAAAATAAGAATTTCACAGAATACACTTGATCGATCTAACGACCTATTGCAGCTATATGATATAGTCAAACGATTTTGAAAAAATTTAACAAAAAAAATTTAATAAGCAACCGAAATACAAATAATTTTCAAAATGGTTAAATTGGTTTTATTTCTTACGTTAAATGTAAACCCATATTTTTTTATTGAAATTGCGCGATCTTATGAAGATTATTAAAACATCGTTTGTTGAGCAATGCTAAAAGTTTTATATGTATTCATAAAAAATTTGCTAGCCATACTGCATCCAACATAAAATCTCTCAAAATTCACTTGAAAAAGAAACCCAATTTGAATTAAACCATATGCCGAAAATAATTTTGTAATATGAAATACTATTATAAAACCATATACAGAAGCTTCAATAACTTACAGGCAACGAACACATTTCAAAATTGGAAAACACTTGAATGTTTTTTGAATATAAAATATCTAATTATAAAAGGGCCTGTGAAAATGTCAGCCAGCTGGCCTAGCGACAGACACCTACGCAGCTGCAATTCATCAGGCGGCTCTTCTCGAGTCAGTAAAGCTCTTCAGTTTCACAAAAAACGAGATTTTCGAAACAATGTTGTTGCTCCAATACTCTTCACACTGTAGATAATATATAATATTTTCCAACATGTTTATAAAAGAATTACAATCAAATTTCACACTGTTGTTTTGTAAATTTATTATTTAGAGGTAAACAAAACTTGTAAGTTTTCCATAAGTTGATCCTGTTGAAGCAATGCAAGCAATTATTGTCGGTGGTTTTTTTTTCGGTAGTCTAAACAAGGCAGTCGAGAGAAAATATCTTCTTGAAACCTAATGGAACAAAATCCAAATCTTAAAATGGGAAAACTCGCAAATTTTAAGTTTATATTTTATTATCAAAACATCATTAAGTATTACGACTATAATATTTTTGAAACACACCCAGCGACCCTTAACACAAGATTATTAACAAAAGCAATACCTTGTCGTCTAATTTGGAACAAATTCATTATCTATAAGTGTATAGGTATAGTACTAGATGTGGGATACTATCGATGGTATACTTTTGTAGGTAATAAACTTTTTGACACATTAACGGGTAAAAAATTGGCAAAGGGCCGATTATATCAAAAAGAAAATAAGTCAGTGGTAACTCGTCGAATCTTTTTAAACTTCCGACGGTTTTGTAGTCACCAGACAATAAAAAATTATCTGAGTAAGCACAATTTTTTTTGAAAATTCTTCGCATAAAAAACCAAAAATCAATTGTACATTAGCCGTAATGATTGCCACTTTAACTTCCAAAATCGTGTTGCAAAAAACGAAAAAAAAGATCGCAAAAATAAGGTAGCATCATTAAGGTTTGTATACACAATTAAAAAATTAAACTAAAAATTAGTCTTCTTTCATAGATCCAACGAATTTCCCTATAGCTTTATGGTATATATTTAAAGAGTGTGTCTAGTTTCGACTATGGAAGTCTGAACTATCGATAATATCCCTATCATCTAGTATATATTATCTCTGGGAGTTATGTTCAAAAATTTGACCTATGTAAGAAGCCTAGAAGATCCTGAACCCTGCTTTATGAAGCACTCAGTTTTTTTAATTGAAACAGATTAGAGCTCGGGGATTCACTTCGTGTACTTACTTACGAACTCGCTTGCATGTGACCTGGCCGGTCATAGACCAAGAAGACGCCTAAAACGCCTTCATCCAAACGACCTCAGAAGGCGTATCATATCATAGAGTCTACTTGATTGATTTTTTTTTAAATATTGTACATATATACAGTAATCTAAATGATACCACACAAAAGGTTTCTTTAAGTGTATAGTGACTTACTTTTCATAAATGTTGGATTATAACCCATAAAATCAAGGGTTGACTTCCAATAATAAATATTCGAGAAAAAAAAAAAAGTTAACATTCGAACCAAACCGGAGAGATAAAACTTGAAACAATGGACTTAAAAGTAGGTTGAATTGATTTTTTAAGAGTGTCAAAATCGGAAGAAAGCTGTATTTTTAGTGTAGAGCGCTACCGAGGCTAAAGGTATATAAGGGAATGCTACTTTTTTATTTATACTTGAAATCACACGAGAATTATTTTTATGTGTTTTACAAATTCTGTTGGACGCGATTTTAAGCATTTTTTATGCACTTGTTGCACCAAAAAAATATAAACAACCTAATTGGCCCAAAAATTTTTGGCCTATAAATCTCTTTTTTTTTCTTCAAATAAATCGCACAAGTTTAATGTGTCATCAAAGTGTGACCCAAAAATCCTGTCATCGTATAATATGAACTGCAATGACATCGACATCTAGGTAACCTCAATAGAGAGAGAAAAATAATTTTTGTGTGCGTTAAAAATTCAGAATTTTATGCATTGTAGCCAAGTCGGCCGAAAAAAATATATATTTTTTTAACATAGACAGCGCTCTGATGTACATCATTAGCTAATAAATTTAATTTCTCTATTGTCGAATTATAGGTCACTTCGTTGCTACGAACGCGCACTACATCCAGCGATTGCAAAGCAAAGCAAGCGATCGAAGCACCTGGTACAGAGGAGTCGGCAACATCGAGAGCCCTATTTGGAGGTCACAAAGCAATACAAAATGTGGATGTTGAGTTGATACCCACTTTGAATTTTGTGTTTGAAAAAGCAGCAGACACAAGAGCCAAGCATGTTCTCAAAGACACAGAGGATCCCATCAATAATACTGATAACGCTCAAAGAGAAGATAACAGTTCCACACGAACGTTCGTAATCTCGAGAAGTTGCCGAACAGAGCCCACAACTTCCAGTAGCACGCCCTACGCCGTTTCATCAACAGATACTGCTGAGCTTTTAAGGCAACAAAACTACTTAAGTCTTACAGAAGAAGAGCAAACAATTTCCTCATTTACTATTGATGAACCTACTAGCTCTATTTCAATAGAAATGGCCGAAAAGCCAGGGACCAAAACAGCTACAAGTGTAGATACTATAAGCAGTGTGGGAGGAGCCGCAACAACAACTACAACAACGACAAGCAGTAGTATTGAAGAGGATATAGAAGAGGCTATTGACATAAGCGAAGTGGAAGAAGACATACCATCGGGCATTAATTCTTTATCGGAGCCGGGGCTTCATGGGGTGCCGGTCGACGATACTGTCGCGAGTTCTAGTTTCAGTGTGCAGCAGCCGCAGAAACAAAGTGCCAAAGTCGAGAGCAACGAGGAGTCGGACCAGTTTCGTATTGATGATACACAATTATCGGGTGGTCAACTGGCGCAACATTTTCTTGCGGACGATGAGAGTGACGATGACGATGTAGAAATGAAGGATGTTTCCAAACAGGAGACAACAATTAGTGATGACAATTTTGACATAAGCTTACCCCTAGAGCACAGGCCGGTACATTCACGACACGAGGAGCATTCAGAGCCCAAAGCGACGCCAGCTGGATCAGAGCAACATGACAACAAGGAAAGTTTAAGCAATCAAAGCACAGCAGATGATGTTTCCGATCTTATGGAAGAACAAGAAAAATCTGAACCTGAAGAGGTAGAAAACACTCAAACCACACCAAATAGCTTTGTAGACACACCAGCTGAAACGCAAGCTAGTCCAAGTGACTTGAAGTTGGAGGAGAGTCATGATGACAGTCAAGTGCCACAGGCAACAGATGAAACTTCTGAGCAGGATCACTCGATGGAGGAAATTATTGCTACCAACGAATCAATTGAGGTAACTTATGATGGCGAGGAAATAATTGCAGCCCATTTATTTCCAAATGAGGCACAAAAGCATAATGCATCTTCTATTGTTACGGATTTGGATGCTGAGGAAACGCCACAAGAGTCTTTATTAGCAGTTCAGGAGCTGGCTTTACCTACACTTCATCAACCGCAAATAATCGACCTGAAATCATCCAAGGCACTTGAAACTCTCCAGCTGAAGCCCGAGTCACTTGAACTTTCCATTATAAAACCAGAAAATGTTACTGACTACGAAGAGTTCGAAGAGGATGAAGATAGCTCGTTGCAATACATGAAGCTGCGACTACTGGCTATGCAACAGCAACCATTAATGGAAAGTGGAGGGAAGCTATCGCCCACAGAATCCTCTTCTCAAAATGTGAACAGCACCAGTGAGATCAAGCAAATGGAACGTGTGCCTTTGGGTGATTACAGCAAAGATGTGCTTGAGGATATTACTGAAGAAAGTGAAAGATTACTTTCGCTGAGCTCACTTGCAGAGGGACAACAATCGCTGTGTTTGGAAGAGTTAAAAACTGTTCAAGCGGAAAAAGAGGCTGACACTAGTACCAACTCGGTGAGCCTAAATATGCTAAAGCAACTTGATGCCAAGGTGCAAGAGCTTCAAACTCAACTTGAAAGTAAGAACGACTGTCTAGCATTGTTAAACATGCAGCTAGAGGCGGCACGCCGCGGGTCCAATGGCGGTCCAGCTTCAGCGCGGGACTGTAGTTCTTTGGTAACGAATTCTACAGAATATCGCACACTGCAGGAAGAATTTGGCGCACCGGTAAGTTGTTTCTGTTTAAATGGTCTAAATCAAATAAAAATATTTTTTTCATAGACCATGGATATCTATATGGAGCTTTCGCGTCGCGACGAAATTATTGCGAAGCTTACGGACTCACTGCAGCAATCTATAAACGTTCGTGAGCAACTCCAAACCGATGCTGAGCGATTGAATGATGAGGTGCAAGCACTGAGAAGGCAACTACAAGACACCTTTGAAACTGTCAAGCGTTCCAACGTCTGGCCTCGAGCTTTAGCACCAGACCAGGAAAGCAATGCTGGCCAACGTATCTCGGAAATATCCATGGATCTTATAAGCGAAAGCGAAGACGAGTTGGATCGACACTTTCTTACCGACAATGAGGATCGCTTTTCGCGAAGTTCTCGTGAGCGACAGTTATCTGTGCCAAAGCATTTGCCGCTTCATGAAGAAATGGGCGAGGAGCCTCAGCTGCCCAATTGGTCTCCTGAGTTTAGCAAACAGATTGAACAATTCCAGACATATTTATTGCCAAACGAGCTGCGCTTATTTCTTATGGTCCAGCGCAAATTCGATGAATATTTGTCGCAGCAGTTAGATCAGTGCCGCCAAGAGGGTGCTCATGAGGTTAAGATTTTTCGTGACCAGCTAGAAAGCGAAAAGTTGGCGCACAATTCTGCTGTAAATGAGCTGCTGCATCAGAAGCAAGCACTTCAGGAGGCGCATACCAAGCAGATGGAGGAGCTACGCAAATACTTTGAGAATAAATGCACCGATCTGGAAAAGCAGTTCTCTGACGAAGTATTTTCACACAAATCTCAGCAGATGGGTGGCGACAGTAGCACTGATAACTCCGATGGCGAGCAATTGCCCGAGGAACAGGTAGCTATTTCAGTAAGGGAAACATCGCCTCGCAAACGAAAACGCGCAGAGCTGCTTCTCAGTCCCAGCCATAGACAAATGACACCACATGGACTAGATTCACTTGGCGAAACTTCTCCCACCAAGGATGGCAATGACAATGTAAGTCTTATAATAATACAAGTAGATAAATCAATCCAATATTTCGGTTACATTTTTAGATATCTCTTGAAATTGCTGACATGAAAACTTTCTATCAGAAGCATATAGATGAATTGAAGCGAGCCCAAGAGGAGCAGGTTCGCAAGCTAAAACAACGGCTTAAGTTCTATGAACATCATCAAACAGATGATGATTACCTGGTAAGTCGCATATTGCATCAAAATTTTAAACTACTAAAGC
Organism: Chymomyza amoena; assembly: GCA_037043745.1. Classification (NCBI taxonomy): domain Eukaryota; kingdom Metazoa; phylum Arthropoda; class Insecta; order Diptera; family Drosophilidae; genus Chymomyza; species Chymomyza amoena. The sequence goes on along the minus strand of JBAMAX010004109.1, from coordinate 18,858 downwards.
ACGATGCTAATATGTATTAAAAAAAAGTAAAAACTACTAAAAACTGAATGTAAGTGCGACTAATGGGAAAGGTCTTCATGCAGTTTACCACTTTTCGTTCGCTTAAAGACTTTTCGTTCAAACTAATAATCAATACTCCCTGAGTTAACTTAATAATTTGTAAAGCTATGCTGAACATTTTAATACTAGTTTTTAAATTTCCAGGTTTTTCTAAAAACACAAACAACAAAACTCGGTCCAAGTAAAAAGTCATCTATGGATGCTAAAGTCGTTTAAATTACTGAGCAAATTTTGGGAGTAATAGCTAAAAAATATTAAATTTGTGTTTCTAAATTATAAATAAATATGTTTGTAAAGTAGCAACAGACACTTAAATCGGAATGTAGACTTTTTTAACATATGCTGTAAAGTGTCACAAAATTGATTTTCAAATTAAAAGATTTTATTATTCTTCATTCTCATTTGTGGATAGGAAATAGAATAGATAAAATTGGTTTTAGGGAAACGGAAAATTTATTGTACGGATTTAGATGGTGTTGATAATGTACTTTATAAAGGGGTTTTCAATAAGAGCGCTACAAAAGTTTTGGATATCAATGAAATTCTTTATTCCTGTAAAAGTACGGTTTTCAAGCATAAATCGGCGATACTGCTGCAATTTCACGTTCGATATTCGTACGAAGTTCATCAATCGTCGCTGGCTTGTTGGTATACACCATAGACTTGACGTAGCCCCACACCGAATTTCGGTAGTACATTTTAATAATTTCGACTCATTGTTGGATCGTATATCTATCCATGATGAAATGGCAAATCTTACTGAAGAGAAATGTCAAGAAAGCGGGAAAAAATATAGCGTCGTTTGCTGTCCTTATGGGTCTACTTTTGTAACGTCCCTATTGAAAAACCCGATACAACTGCATGAAGACCAACACCCTTTCGAGTCCCATCTTACAATTGTTATAGGCAACTCAATGCTTGTTACCTTTGTCATGCTGCTGAATTGCCTTGTAACTAACTGCATGTTCTTTCTTGATTATTTACTTTTATAACCCAATAAACAAATGCAATTTGGCAATCAATCGTTTTACCTGCAATACAATAAACAAACAAAATCGAAGCAAGCGACGCGTACCTGTCAAGAACCCAAAAACGAATTACATGTATTCACTCAACCAACCGATTCGAGTGTCTCTGATGGTAAATGTAACGAATCCGGTCCTCAAGCGGGTATTCACAATACTTCGCTAATCATTATTGATGAGGACGAATTGAATCTCAATAATGAATCTCAGGTGATACAACGCATTGTTGAAGAGTACGAGAATCGTTTGCAGGAGCAATTAGCACTGGCACGTCAGGACATTGCCTCAGAGCTAGAGCAACAGATACAGGTAAGGACTTGTGATTTAGTTGCTAAAGTAACATGCTTGTGCATGTATGTGTGTATGTCTATTTATAAATTAAACTTATATTATTTCTAAAAAATGCTTTAACCGATTGTGATTTGTACATGCTGAGTATGAATCACTTATTTTTTTATCTCGTTCTTCCTTAATTTACTAATTCAAAAATTCGAACTTGACTTTTTAACTCATTAACGAATTTTAATTATTACCATTTCTTTTTTAATTTTAAATCGCTTAGCGTTTTGCTTTTAAGGTACTCACAGTATTTAAAGTACCATTTTTTTAAAACCTATTTGTATAAACTTGTTGGAAAGCATTTTTTAACCAAGGCACTTAGTCTTTGGCCATTTAATGCCTTTACGAAAATCATATTAAAGCGCATATATGTACCTCTTTTTAAGGCCCACAGTGTCTTAAGATTTAAATAAAGATCGTCGTGTGCCGTTTTGGCTTTGCGATCGCACAGAATGCAAAACATTCAAAACTTTTTGTCAATGTGCCAAAAAATTGAACTAAAAGTGGAAATCGCGCTACTGTAGCTTGAGTGATCAAAGATTGCGTCTCTTAAAAACTCGATAGTTGGAAATTAAATAATACGTACCATAATCTATCTAATGGGAAAACTTTAAAGTTGTTATCATGCATGTATTAAAGCTTTGTTCAATAAATATAATAGGGACTGCCAGGGCAGGTAAAAGGTGCGCATTATTTGTCGCACGTGAAGTTCGGCGAATTAAACTGATGTCTAAACCGAATCGTGCATCTTTTTATGGCGCATTTGTGATGTGCAAATCGCAAATTTTAAACACCTATAACTTTTTGTATACCTATATGTACATATGTCAGAGACGAGGCGGGCACAAATCCAACAAAGAAAGCTTATACACATCGGCAAAGAGCATCCAATAGATTTAGAGAATAATATATCATTTAAGGCAGCGACGCGTCGGCACAAGCAGCGGCATTGCGGCCTCGTGTCTGTGGCTGCGAACACAAGTGCACGTGCCGACGTCGCTGCTGACAGTAATCCCTAAATACGCTACATTGGACCATGCCAACCACTGACTTAAGGTCATCCTCGCCAAAGGAAATTAGGTGCATAGTCGTCAAACAATCAACTGAATGGGAAAGCGGGATGATTCTTTGTTATACATATGTATAATTAAAATTAAATTTCCTAATTTACTCTAATATCATTGCAATTTTCGTAGCAAATTGTTTTTATACGATATAAGGATGTAAAATGGGGGAAAAAAACTTAACATATGAAATTGTACAGACAAAAAAAAACATATATGTACATACATATGTACATATATAAATATGTGAAGTGAGGCAGCAATTATTTGCCCTCATTAATGTTGTCAAAAAATAGTTTTTAAATGATATGAGGTTCGTTCGAGGTTCGTTCACGTTGCCTTGATGCCAAAAAAATGCTGCAGACTTTTTACAGTCGTTTTATAAATGCATACAAATGTACATATGTACATACATACATACGAATATATGTATGTTAAATATGACACAACATAATAGTTTTTTCCACTTTTAATTTTCTTCAGTACATGGGTACATATGTAAGCACATGTTCATTGATATGGGCCTCAACAGCAATATGTCTTCACGTAGTCAAACTCATCTAATGCACTGCTCCACAAAAATTTTAATAAAGTTAGGCCGGAAATGTGGATTTGGTGGGAATGCAATGCATGCAATGGACTTTATCCCTCGTTTTGGTTAATTTGAAAGTGTTGACAATGTTTAACGTTTAATTTAATGTTCATGAATTTTAATTCTATTTGACACAAACACAAGCAGTGCACTCCACCGCAGCCAAGCAGCGCTGCTGTGGCGCTGCGTTATCGATGTGGCCTGCTACGCTCATTGACTCTCATGACGCTAGCAATTTTTCTTTCACTCTCTCATACGCTCGTTCTTAATAAAGAGAGAGAGAGATCAGCATCGGCAAAGAGTCTCTGGCATCGGTTTCTGCGTCCATATAAATGTTTTGTTGTCGCTGAATGCCGTTACTATCGTTCGTGCCTTCGTGACGTCCGGGACTTTGATACTCTGCCGACCGTATGAATTTTGATAAACTTGTGTACGGGCATGTTCATACGTATATGTATATGCATTGTATATATATTTGTGTATATAAAAACACTGCGAAAAGCGTGAGAAATATCTTTATACGTATTTCAAGTGGTTCCTCCAAATAAATAACAAAATTCATTACCAAAAAAAAAAAAAATCGGCAAACTACAACAAATCTATGAATGTTTTTGTGCGTCTATTAATTGAAATTACCAAACACATGTTTACTTATGTACATGTATAGGCACAGAATACATGTGTGTGTGTGTCTTAGGAAGCGTGCTTGTTGAGTTGATTTAACGGATACTTTTTGAATTTAAATAAATATGTCTGCCTAACAGCATTTAGTTGATAACAATGAAAAATCAAACAAGAAAGTTAACCACAAATTATAATTTTGCAAACTCGTACGTGGTAGACAAAAACTGCGAGTTTTAAAAGTGAAACTTCAAAAATAAGAAATTTCTATATAAATTGAACTTTGCACAGATGCGAGGATTATTTGGATACGAGAAAACTGACAAAAGGGTAAGCACAATACTTGCATATGTATGTACATATGTATTTTTTGCTTTTAATTAGTGCCGAGTGTGTAGCTTAAATAATATTAGAATAAATATCTAGCTAGTGATTGTGAGATAAAATGAGTAAAATAGTCTGTCAAGCACTGCCAAGAAAGGACTTACTTTTAGGAAACACTTTATAAAAATAGAAAAAAACAAATTAGCTTATCTCGGTTGTTGACCTCTTCCAAAGCCATAAACAAAATTCCTTCTTCCGATTTTTCACCAGCCCATTCCGACTGCATTTAGTTGATGTTATTTTTGTCTAAGGCGCAAAATTTGGTTTGTGGTACGAGTATATCTTTCATTTGGAGTGTGTGCTATATTTAGTAGTTGGTCGCGAGCTCCTCACTTACTTATGGGGACTCATTTGAAACTTGAAGTCCATTTAAAATTGTTCAACTTCCTGTACTAAAATGACTTATGGTAATTGAAATCGATTTTTACATTAGTTAAATTTATATGTAAAAATTTGCATGTACGATTTATTAATTGAATTTTAATTGACAAGTCGTAACGCCCCCAAAATGAAGCAATTAACTAGAAGTATTGACTTTGTCTATAAAAACGGCTTGTTCCAGTTTTATATTCAATAGTTTTTCTTAAGACTTCTTAAAAATGAACGTGGACAACATACAATCTTCGCGATTTTTAACTCGCTGTCTTGCAGTCTGTGGGTTATGGCCGGAAAGTTCAACTTCGCTACATTGGAGTAGCAAATGTTTGCGTTACTATCCCTATGTGCTGCATCTCTTGACCTCGTTTACTTTCACAACGCTGATGTGGATTGAGGCATTGCTGAGCCCCGACTTTGAGCATACCGTCGATGTGCTTTTTATAACGCTAACGGAGACCGCTTTGGTTGGCAAAGTTTTTACCATTTGGCATTACGGCCCCATTGCGCGCAATATACTTGAAGAATGGAGTAGCAGTGAACGATTCTTGTTGCGCACTGAGCAGGAGCGGGACATGTGGCGGCAGGAACAGCGCAGATTTACCCGCAAATCTTGGGTCTACATGTGCTGTAGCTTGGGCGTCGTACCCTGTGTTTTCATCTCGGTGCTTTTCAACTTTCCCAATGAGTTACCCTTCTTGATGTGGGTGCCCTTTGATTGGCAACAATCCTCAAACTTTTGGTATGCATATGGTTACGAGCTTATTGCCATGCCTTTCACGTGTCTCTCGAACATTACAATGGATCTTCTGAACTGTTATATGATGGTTAATCTGTCGCTTTTTCTACGGGTATTGGGTCTGCGTTTGGGCTCTTTGCGTCAATCGGGCGAAGATGTCGATGCGGAACAGAAACTATATACTCAGTTTGTAGAGGTCGTTACGTTGCATAGGCGTATAAATTGGTAAATTTATAAATTTCGCCCTTATTAACTCTTTGCGCTTTATCAACTCTTTGCCATTTAGGCAAGCACAACAAACACAAATCTTCATATCCAATGGTACTCTATTGCAAATAATATTAAGCTCTGTTACCATCTGTCTTAGCATATATCGTATGCAATTAGTAAGTAGCAGTAGAATCTTAAATTTTATTATTCACCTGCTCAACATAATGAAAAATAGATGAACATATTGCTGGATCCAGGTGCATTTACCGGAATGGCACAGTACTTCTTTTCGATGATACTGCAAATCTTGCTACCTTGTTTCTTTGGCAATGAGGTAACTCACTACTCAGCTCTACTATCTAATGACTTGTACGAATCTCAGTGGGCTGATATGTCACCGCGTATGCGGAAGTTAGTTCTCGGCTTTATAATTTACCTAAATCGGCCATTGCGATTACGTGCAGGGCACTTTTTCGACGTAGGTCTGCCGCTTTTCACCAAGGTGAGCTAGGAAAATAACAAATTATAAAAGTTATGATTTATGAAGAACTTATTTTCAGGTATTAAATCAGGCTTACAGTCTGCTTGCATTACTTTTGAACATGAAGGAGTAGAAATCTTGTCTGGCGGAAAAATTTAGAAGCTTTTAGAGCAAATCAAACTCATAAACTTTGCAATTAAAATTACTGCTGCTTTAAAATGAAAAATAATAAAATTTGTGAATGGAGTTTTTTTTTAATTTGATCACAAATGACAAACTCCTTGAAACGTCTATTTAGATTGTTTTAATTTGTTTGTTGGCAATTTGTTTAGAAGAATAATATGGCCCAATAATTGCCGTAACTTCGCTATTTCCGACAATCTTTTTAGTCGAAAACTCATCTGGCTAATCTCCCATCAATTTAACGAGTAAGCGACGCTGATAATGGTCCGTCGGCTTCAATTGTTCAGGCATTTATATCTTGTAATGCAGATTCGCATGCAAAATTTGACCATCTCTATAAATTTCCGTGCCAAGCTGTTGCGGTGGCAGCTATATCTTATAGCGGTGTCTCAGTCTCCGAGATCATAAGATCTATGAAGCTGAAATTGTACCATAATATGCACGTAATAGTAAGGCAGTTAAAGTTTTTCGTTTTACATCGATATGTGGAGGAAGTGGAGCGTGGGACAGTTCAGGACTGCAGAACAGGAGCGTAATATATTGCGTAGGTCATAGGGCAGATAGGACGCAGTTGATAGGCGATTAAGAATACTATGCAAGGAAACCTGTTCATTGTGAAAGATGATTAAAAAGATGTTAATCCCAGCGAGCAAGTCAAAATAGGAACAAAAGGAAACATTTTTTAACAAAACGAGAGAACTGTAGACAGATAGATAGACAAGTGACTCAGCACAATACCGATTCGCTTTTTCAGAACTATAATGCGCGTGATGATCCCTTATCAAAAAGAAAGAAAACCTTAAGTAATGAATATATAGAAACTCGTGTATCTAATACAGATATCCTTCTTCCGTTTCTTATTTTTAATTTACAGCCGTAAATTAAAGGCAGATGGGAAGCCCAAAAGTCAAATTTTATGTGGCTTACATTTAACAGCTTTACCAGAATGTTAATAAAGCTTAACACCAGAATATGGCGTGAGAAGCACGAAGGATGCGAAGCCCCCTAGTTTAATTTACAAAAGTAAATCATGAAGTCGTCAACACTGCATATATAGTATATTGTAAATAGCATTGCAGTAACAAAGAATCGGGGGAAAAAGATCGCAACCTTAACGCCGCAGATAAGCATGAGAGGTAAAATCTCTCAAGTATATATGTAGTACTATATAATAAATATCTACCATATATAAGTATTGCAGTTGAAATAATATGGTTCCGGGCTTTTTTAATCTGGTTTTATAAATTGCTTTTAATGGTGGGCAGCTAATTCCAATAAAGCTGCTCTTGTAAAATTGTAAAGTGAACTTAATTTGTTTTATCGGTTTGCATGCATGAAAACTTCAACGCTCGAGTTTTTTTTTTAATTTTGTATACATATATTGATATTGATTACAAATCCGCAATCGAAAAGGTCTGTTCCCATTAAGGGAACGTTGATTAAAGCAATTCCATATCACTTCTCTGACTAAGAGCTGGCCACAAACAAACACTGTTCCCTTTCTGGCTTGCGGACAACAAACAAGCTCTATAAATACACCCTTAACCACAAATTCTCCTACTACTTTGTTGCGCGCTCTGTACGCCCCATGTTTATTAAAATTAATGCTTCTGAAGCGTCGGAGTCGTCAGACTCTTGCGGGAGTCACCCTCACATCTTTATAATCAACACAGCTATGTTAAAATTAAATATTTTGCTGTTTGTTTTCCACAAATCTTTAGGGAAGCTCGAAGTAATATAAAAAAGCTTAGTGAAATTCATGGAAAATTGAAAATCGTTTCTCTGTTGTGTAAATATGCTGCCAAGATCTGGTTATAAACAATAAATATTTATATGTGTTGGACGAATGGAAAGGCGTTGATAGAGTACGCCAACTGTCTTAAGACTACAGAAACAGTTTTCTATAATTGCATCCAAGAGTTGAAGCAGCTTTTTACACATTTTCGTGCATCCCATTGCAGCTTATATATGACGTACTTCTCCAAAGCTATAACAAATAATCAAAGAGGCACGTTCGTATAATAGTATTGTTTTGTTTTTTTATGTTTATAGCATCTATTGTCGGAAAACACGGTCGACGATCAGCACTGGCCCAAGGAACTGATCTTGTTACGGGAAAAGTTTACAGCCAAAAGTCAATTGGAAATTACACAGTTGAACATAAGACATGCGGAAGAGGTGAGTTGATTAAAATATAAGTAATAAATGTTCAGATGTAGATGATATTCCCTCTACTGTTGCAGTCACTCCTGCAGTAGATATAAATTCGTTATATATACTCGTCGTCCCTTGTTTGATTAAAATATTTTATTGTCCTCCTTTGATAGATGTCACGTGTAAAACTCGAATATGAGAAGCAGCTGAACCGCAAGAACAAGCGACATCTAACCTTTGATTCAGCGCGCGATTTGGAGCATATTATTTCTGAGCGGGATGGCTTGCGTGAGCTTTCAAAAAGTTTTCGTAGCGTACTCCGGCAACTGGCCAAGTGTGTTGCTAATTGCGAGGATGATTTGAATGCCACGCTATCCGATGAGGTTCAGCGCTTATTGGCACAGAGTCGCAGTCAAGACGCTGGAGAGGACTTGGATTTAACTTTAAGCAGCTCGTTGCTGCATACATCGCTGAACAACAGCAAACAAGTGCGTTTTGTGCCCAACGTGCAGGGATTGCTAGAACTAGTGGAGGATCCCAGTCTGCTGCAGTTTATTGACAGTAAAAGCGGCGAAGATCAAAACGAGGACTTTGACTTAAATGAGTGTTTGGAACGTTTAAAATCGGAGGCCGCCTATTTGCTACAACTTTCTGAAGAATTACACCGATCCAGGCCCCCTAGTTCGCTGGATGAGCCAGAGAAACAAGAGCACGAACAGTGCTGTGAGGCCAAAGATGGCTCTAAACAACAGCAGCAAGAAGAGAGAAAATTGGAAAAGTTTTTACGCACCAATTCGCTCAATGATCAACAGTTGGGCGTGGCAAATAAACGAAAGAGCAGCGATGCTGGTCAGCCAAAGGCGCACAGTTCTTTGCCACCTGATCTGCAACGACATGTTGGCAAAGCCTCTGAGCTAAGCTTCCAATTGGTGGAGCTCAAGAATCGTCTGATCAAGTCGGAAACAGACCGGCAGACACTGCAGCAGCAGCTGACAAATACCATTGATCGTAACGCTGAGCTTGGGCAAGAACTACAGAACCTACGTGATCAGCTTTCCCAATTAAATTCACTTAACCACACGGACTATGCAGAGGGTTATGGCCTTGGTGTAATTAAAAGCCCGCAGGCACTTGACAGTTCCTCTGCCAGCTTTATACAGCTGCAGGAAAAGGCGCGCAACCTGTTGTCAACGCCGCCGCAGCAGAAGGCTAGGGAACAGAGCAACAATGCGACAGTCTTGTTACTCCAAATGATTGAGGATTTCTGCCGAGAGGGTGAAAAAGTTGTGGAGTGCGGTAAAAAAGATCGCGAGGATCTACAATCCCAGGTGAGTTTTGGTTGGCATTTAAAGTTCTTGTTTGATGATATCCATTCTGTGTGCGATTGCTAAACGCATGATATACATTTGCTTAAGCCTAGTTTGCCCATTAATAAGCAAATATTGTAAATATTACCTATTACCAATAAACCAACACTGCCGCCACAGATTGATACCGCCGACAAACAATTGAAGGCTACGCGTCTCTTTTTGGAGGAACAAGCCACTGAACGTGAACATGAACGCGATGAGTTTCTGCGTGAGATTGAGCGCCTTAAGGCGCAATTGCGCGATAAGGAGAAAGAGCGCAGCTCCTTTGCTAATGCCTCCGAGGAGGTGAGTTGTGGATTTGCTACTTCATATTAGGCTTTTTGTAGTTTTATTTTTGGTTTGTCTTCAAAACTTTTGGTAGAATATATGCGGTCCTAATAATTTTTTATGTAGTTATATTGCAAATTTTAATGGGTTCCGAGTTAAGTTTTTTAATAGCAGATATTCTCTTGTTTAGCACATTTTCCACACCTGCTTTGCACAATTACTAACACACCATGTTTATATCTTTTCACAAAATATAGTACTAGACTTAAATAATATGCAACCATATTCCCTGTCAACACCTGTTATTTAGGCAGAAATATATTGTATTTAAATAGGATAATTGACTTGTCAAACTTTATAAAACAGAAAACCATCTGTTGAGCATTATTTGAGAGTATAACCTTCTAATATGATGTACCATTTGCTCTTTCGATTGAGAATTTTGGAGGGCCCCCTCCTTAGTATGATAATATAATATATAGTAGCAAATTAAGTCAAGGGCAGCATTAATGGCTGCGATACAGACTCGTTTTTGTATGTATTATTCTTTAAGCAAGTATCTGACGTGGTATTTATAGAAACTTGTAGCGTTGGGACCGTGTCTAGAAATACTAGCACGAACACAGCGTTCACGCGAAACATATTTTTCGATGGTAGTTCTAAAACTTAAAACAAAATAAAAATAAATTTGAATTGTTTGTTTTATCTATTTTTCCAATAATAATAATATGTGTACTAACTTATTAAAATTAACTTTTTGCATGTACGCAATAAATGAACCCCATCTAAACAAACTCGAAAACTAATGCACCCCAAATTGAATGCACCTTACACTAAAGATAAATGTAGTTTCAAAAAAGCATGTAAGTTGTGGATACACCTAGTCATATTATATCCTATTAAGCAGATTAATTTTTTATATTTTAACTAACTCCATTTAGTGTGCGCAGCTTGAGGCTCAGTTGCGTGATGTAAACCGGGAACTGGGAGAAGCTAATGCAAAACGCGACAAATTTGAGCTGGAGCTAAAAGCCTCCATTGACAAGATCTTTGTGTTGCGCGAAATAATCTCCGAGCTTGAAACACAAGTTCAGACTAAGGCGCTGAATGAACAAGTCCTTGGTGAAAAGTCCAAAGAGTTGGAGAACTTTGTCAGTTTGCAAATGCGTACCAATGAGGCTCTACAGCTGGAACTTCACAGCCTCAAGACAGATATTGAAGAGGGCTACGAAACACGCATAAGACTGCTGGAGGAAAAGCTCAAACAAGGACGTACAACGGCAGAACAAAGTATTGTGTTCGATCAGGTGGCTGAGCAATTGCGCGAAGTAGCGGCGACATTGGAACACAAGACTAAAGTCTTAGAATCGCTGCATAATTCGAATACAGCCTCTAACTCGTGCAGTCTAAGCGCTACCGAAGATGTATCCGTTCATGGCAGCATTAAACCCCCAACAGCATCGCAAACGGCTCAAGGTGTGTCTAGTCCTCCAACTCCGCCTCAATGCTCGCTGACCATGGATGGAGTGCAACTGGTGGTCGATAAGCTGGAGAAGCATACACGCGTAGAGGAGGCTACTTTAAAGCGTATACGTGATCTAGAAATGCAGTTGACGCAAATGCGTAGCGCTTGTGTGGTAAGTATAGCAAGAGCTTTGAGGTGAATTATAAATCGTTGGTTGATGTCTTCACTAAGCAGCAGTTCGTACACATTACATTCAACACGGATCCGTTTCCCTTGAAGGGAGCATATGGCATATGCCGTAATGTTTGCAACACATTACAAAAATTTTCCTCCTTCTTTTACCCAAGTTGGTTTGTCCAGAATGTATGTCTTATTGTGTAAAAGCTAACCGAAGTCGGGGCGAATGCTTAATGGGATAACACCTCAATAGTTTAGACTTTTATTGTTTTAAGATAGAAAGTGAAAACTTGAAACCTGGAACTAAATAGTTATTTTTGAATTATTTCCTAATTGATAATTGTATTGAATGAGTTGCTACCATTATTGGGCTATCACGATTTAAATTCAAACTCTTAATCCATTTATTCAAATGAGAGTATTTAAATTTCGACTACAAAGAAGATTTTTCTTGCTGTAGCTTCTTTTTTATAAAATTATCCGAATTGAGCGCTCAAGCACGAGGTCTGCACCTCATCGTAGCATATGAATCTCTCTTGAAATCATTCAGCGGCAGAGTGTGCTCGGTACCAGACCTCTTTCGTGTGTACTGGTGTATATTTAAAAATGTTTAAAAATAATAAATATTGTGTTAATTTAAATCAATTTGTTATGCGCTGTTTTGCTGCACATATTTCATTGTGTTAGTGGTTGCTTAGAAATACTTTCAACTGTGATTTGTACAATGGTTCCATTTCGAGTAAGTCGGCTTAATGACGGATTTCAAATGTTTCCAAACAATATAAAATAATAATTTAAAATAAATTGTATCAACAATTTGTTTTGCCTCACGCCAAGTTGTCACATTATTATTATTTATTGCCTTCAATTTGGTTCCGTTTGTATATTGCGAGAGGCGGTTTTTAGTTTTCTTTTAAATATCTTATGGATGCATTCAATTTTAGCAAAATAGCACAGTCTGTGCTTGAAATAGACTCCGCCAACTTCTTCATCTTTTTTTTATTTATGTGCCCGGATCAAGCACGTCCCAAATTATTCATAAAAATAGCACCATTTAGTGAACTCAGCACGTATCGTAGTTCTATCAACAACAAAGTACTGCATCCTTGTCACTTAACAGCTATGCAAAGGGATGTTTGTTTTAAGAATAAGAACGTAAAACCCTTAGACGATGCCCGCATTGAACATTGTAAACAATATCAGAAATTTAGAGAGCTATGTAAATAATGGCAAAAGATACAGATACATTTCTATCCAAAGTGGCCGTTCTTTGTGCAGAGTTCATTTTGATGCGCTCAATTTCAATTAAAGTTGATCTACGCACACATTTCCACGCATACGCATATGTGGGACTTGGGTCAATTGCACTCGGTTATTCAAAGCAGGCGCGGTCATTGACTGAGTGTCTACTCCATGTGTATGCTAATTCCTAAATATGCTTGTTTTTTAGTTAAGCATAAAGATGAAGAAAATTAAAAATTCCAAATTAAGCGTTTGGAAATTTTTAATCAACTGTTTTTCACGCTAAAATAATAAATCACCCCTTTGTGCTTTATTTTTAGGATTTGCAGCATGAGCGCGACTCACTTCAGGGTCGTATCGACGAGCAAACCCAACGTATTTCCACTCTGCAGTCTCGTCTTGAGGATCAGCGCCAACGGGCAGAGCAGCTGCATCGCACCGGCACTTCTGATCTAACAACCCGTGTCCATGAACTGCAAAGTGAAAAGCAGAATCTCAGCGAGCAGCTGGCGGCGTGGGACAAGCAAATGTCCACCATGCGTCAGCAATTGAGTCGCAGCAAGGACGAAATTACGCGTCTCGAGGATGAACTCATCGTTCACACACAACCCGATCGCTCTTTGATCTCGCGTCTAAAACATGATCTACAGCAGAAATGTGCAGAGATATGCCAACTCAAGGAAACGATTCGCAACGAAATGGTCGATCGTTTGTCGTTACCCGATCTCATGAAATCAATGCTGGCGGATAAAAACGAGGAGATTGATCATTTACGCGAACAGCTTCAGGCGAAGGAGCGCGAGCTACAGCTAGCTCTTGAAGGCAGTCATGACTCTTTATCGCCTGCTGGCGGTAAACAGGAAGTAAGCACAAAATTGAGTGCGCGTACCCTCAGCGATATTGGCTCCATAACCGAGTTCGGGGAGCCGGATGTTGAAAGACGTGCTGCTATGCGCAGTCTTAATGCGCCACTGCAACTTCCCGATGCTATAACGGAATTCATGCATCAAACAATGGTAAGTGGATGTTTGTGCTTAAGCAGTTTTATTATATTAATTATTTGTGTTTCAAAGGAAACTTCGAAGGAAGCTGTTGCTAATTTAACATATAAACGTACTGAAGAGTTGAGTGGCTTTACCAAACCGTACCCAGCAAACACATTCGAGCATCCTCACTATTTTCAGAATCCCAATGCACCAGCCATGAGCACACAGAGTAGCGGCATAATGACGCCAGCTCTTGTGCCGCGTCAAATCAATTTCTCGAATCTTACCGAAGACTCGAAACACAAAACACCAAGTATGCTGCTGCAGACGCCTGAACTGCCACAACCAGCGCCGACTACTCCGCCGCAGGTTCAAGAGCTTTTAACTGAGGTAGACACTCTAAAAGAGCAATTAAAAGAAAATGAACGGGAGAAGAATAGTCGGCTAAAGGCCTGGGAGCAGCGGGAAAGTACTTCTCAGCAGCAACAAGATGAAAAAGAGCAAAAGATAGCTGAGCTTATGGAGAAGCTTGACTGCGCAAAAGAGCAGCAAAGCAAACAGCAAGAAAAGTTACGCAATTATGAGGAAAATGAGAAAAAGTATCAACTACGCGTAGATACGCTGGAGGACAAAATACTAGAGACAGCTGCACAAGAGGCTAACGAGCGAGAGACGCTGCGCAAAGAACTTAACTGTGTGAGTTCCGCACATGCTCAATGTGAGCATCTAAATAAAGAAGCAGCGGCAGCGCGCAAGTTAGAAATCGAGGTGCTCAATGCGGAGATTAAAACGAAAACCGAGCAGAATCGCGAACTTGCGAAACAGTTACAAGTTTCAATCGAGCGCAATAGTGAACTTCAGCGGCAAGTGCTGGTACTAGAGCGTGATTTAGAGCGCTTAAAGCATCAGGATAACAGCTCCAAACAGTATTCGGTAGACGAAATAGCGCAACAGGTGGAAAAAGAGCTTAACTATTCGGCGCAGCTAGACTCAAACATATTAAAGGCCATCGAAAGTGAGGAGGAAAACAACTTGAATTCTAAGCTCCAGCAAAAGGAGGTTCAGACTGAGGCAGAGCCCGCGATAGGCACTGACGATGAGAACTTTACAGGAGAACGTGTGCTTTTAAATCAGGTAGAAGCGCTTAAAGCACAATTGACTGTTGAGCGTGAGCAATGCGCAACGCTTAGCAAAGAGTTGCATGGCGAAAAGCAACATTCACAAGAAATTCAAGAACAAGATGTGGTTATCATTGAAGCCATGCGCAAGCGTTTGGAAACAGCACTTGAGGCCGAGGATGAGCTGCATAAGCAGCTGGATATGGAACGTGAACGTAGTGACCGTTTACAGACACAGTTAACCGCATTTCAGCGTGCCGAAAGTCGCCGGAATAGCTCGCTGCTATTAAAATCACCAAACGAATCACCACGCAAGACAACGCGATCTGATTTTGAATTTGAGATAGTTGAACGCTTACGGAGCGAAATCAAACTGGTAACTGCCCAAAATGAGCGTGAACGTGAACGGTCGGCAGATATACAGCGCAACAGCGATCGTGAGCGTCAGCGATTTGAGAAGGAATTACAGGAGCGTGTAGTGTACTGCGATCGCTTAAAGCGAGAGATGGAGAAGCTAACACGCGAGAAAGACACGGCTGAGCTGGAGCTGGAGCATTTTAACGAACGCCTTACGCTGCAAGCGAGTGAAATTGAGAGCTTGGAGACACGTCTGGTTACTCTACAAGAGGCTGAGACACGTCGCTCCAATACGCGTGCTCGCCAGCATCAGGAGCACGCGCAGTTGCATGCCGAGCTTCATGAGCTTAAGAGCAAGCTAGTGGGTGCAGAGACGGCACGCGACTGCTTAGAGCAAAAGGTGACTCAGCTGCGCTTTGACGTGGAGCGCTCAGCGCAACGCGAGGCCAAGTTGGCTGAGGCATTGGCTCAAGCCAACGATCGACTTGCTCATAGTACGGATGATACGGTACCGCAGCAGTTTTTGCAAAAAATGAAGGAGATAAATACACTGCTGGCCGAAAACACACAGGAAAATCGTCAGATGGCCGAAACCGTGCAACTTTTGGCTAGTGAGCGGCGCGCACTACAAAAGAAATGCGAGGAATTGGAGCAAGGTGGCAACACACATGTGAGCGAGCTAGAGGAGCGTTGCAGGCAACTTTTGGGTCGTTACCTGCGTGTGGAATCGCATCGCAAAGCGTTGGTGTATCAGAAGCGATATTTAAAGCTGACCCTAGACGGCTATCAGGCAAGTGAACAGCTGACAATGCAGGCGTTAAATGTGACAACGACTCGTCGCTCCAGGAAAAAGTTGTTCAAGTGAGTAGCCAGATTGCGTTCTAATATCTATATATTATTTAAATTGTGCATGGACTTAATTTCAGGACTGTCGCATTGGCCATTGTGGCTATTCAACGAATCAAGTACATTGGTCGAATTTGGCATACCGGCAAACGCATTGTGAGCAAATCTGTGTTTACCATAACCCAGCAAAGGTGAGTACTTCGTTTTTGGACATTTCAAACTGCAAATATAGCCAAAGCATAAACATCTGTAGATAAGTCATACATAACTATAATCTATTGTTCTTCCCTTACCAGCTCTAAGCTACCCATAGTGACAGTCAATATGAAAGTAAAACTGAGCAAAGGCGAATGCAAGCCTTGTAAGAAATAGTTGTTCTATAAGGTGTGCTCGATAAGGATTTCTTTTTTTTAATGGCACAACCATATTTTTTATTACTAGCAATAGAAAAGTAGGGCACCCTTAAGTAGATTGTTCTCTTTAAAATCGATTTAATTTAATTTGGCACTTTTCCAAATTACTAGTTCATAAAATTTTCACCTGCTCTCATTTTGGCCGTTAACTAAATAATAATGGAATGTTATTTAATTCAACAGAAGACCAGGCCCAAACGTGACGCCCCAAAACACACTGCCCATAAACAGCTTCAACACCCATAACAACGGTTCCCTGCCCACTAGAAGTGTCAACCCAAGTCAAAATGTGCTACCATCGGGACATTTAAGTTTGGCATCGGTTTCACCGCCCTTAATGCCGGTGGTAAACTTCAGTACCCTGCAACCGATCGTTCTGCCCAACGATTATGCAATGCAAGCGCCAGTGCATAACAACAACAATAATATAGACAGTGCCCTACCGTCGTTGGCCAAATTGGACTGGCCCACGTCGCAAAAACCCAAACGGGCTTATGCACGACAGCATTAAAGGCCACCAAAGTAAAATCACAAAATGCTCAACGTACATAATAATAATTTATAAGGAAACTTTCTAAGATATATGTTAAAATGTTTTTTAATTTTTCAATGAAACCACGCCACAAGTCAGTTTTGTCTAAAACTATGGATACCTAGTGTTAAAGTTAATGTTAGCTCAAATATTTAAATTGTATATGTATTCATCTAGAGTAAGTTGTTCAATGTAGGCATAGTTTAGTGTAGTGTGTTATAAGTACCATACCTAATTCCTAATACTCCCCAGCTTTGCAAACGTAGCATTTAAATGTTCTTGTAAGTTTTTGCCATAACCTATCTTAACTATAACCCAAAGTAAACAGTAATTATACCTTCTACCGACTGACTTATTTTCGTTTATTAATCGCCATCCCTAGCCCTTAGCTATTTGTATTGTATAATTTTCCTAAGTTTATATTAAAGAATTTGACATATGTATATGAATTTTGTTTATTTAATTTAAAAGTATTTGTGTGTAGATTGCACGAATTCGGAATCAGAAGCAAACTTTGAGCGGATTTTATATAATAAATATTTAACAAAACGATTTGTAGCATCCCCGCTATAGAGTATTGTATTTGGAGAACTCAGTGAAAACTTATCCATTCAACGATTATTGAATGAATGTGTATTATACTTCAAATGTGCCTTATTTGGGTTATAAGATATAAAACTCATACTTATTTACTGAATAAATGCATTCTGAATTATAGAGAATTTTTATTATTCTCAATTTTGAACAAATTCAAATTTTGACTTTTGATCTGGGAAAATATACACCTTGTATATTCTAATGGAGTCAAATGTGGATAGAACGGTAACAAAAACCTTTTAGTAGGTAAGAAACTAAGAACTTTTAGGTATATTTATTTTTTAAACCCAATACTTGCATTTAAAAATTTTTTTTAAAGTTCTTTCAAAACTTTAGTTTAAATTATTTAAGGATGTGTGTACAAAATACGTATACATAAAATTTGACTACTCTCTTTTTGCAGTATATTGATAGAAAGTGCCGGTTAGTAAGTTTAAATATTAAGGATAAGCACGTATTTTGAAAAAGGGGGAAAATCGGAATTCATTGTAGAGCTTTGGTATCATTGGCAAAGTTTCTTTGAACGAAGGTGCTGACAAGTCGAAGTTAAACAAAGAAAGCGGTTATTTAATACAAAGATCCACCCGGCTTTTCGTAATTTATCTTCTACTAGTGAGCCAGGCGACGTTCTCCTGAATACTCTTAGAGTGTATAAACATCGAAAGATTCTCTAGTTAGCTTATCTAGACAATCATAAAATTTTTGGATTAGGTGACTTTCATGATTCTCTAAAAAGCCCTATGGACGAACTTAAGTTCATGCGCCACAGAAACTACATTTCAACCCCTTTGCGACTACGCTTCTGTCTGCACTTAATGGCCAATACCCGGTGTTGAACCATTTTTCAAACTCATCGCAATAGGCTTAAAACCTCCGCATTGACAACCTCTAACACACGCAAAAATCAGATTTGAAATTCATCGACTCGTTTATGAGAACACCCTTAACACGTAAAACATAAGTTATATGTATATTACAAATTTAAACTATGTAGGACGGCATCCAGCATAAATGATTAGCATTTAAAAGCAAAGTTTATTTTATATAATTACAATAAAATTACTTTTTCAGATTTCATAAATGATTATTTTCATATTTTATTGAAATACAAAATCTAACGACTGAATGAATATATTTATATAGTACGAGGTGTGTTCAAAAAGTAAGGTGACTTTTCAAATTTCGCGGGCAACGTATTTTCGATTATCGATTTTTTTGTTTTGTTGTGTTGGTACACTCTTCCTCAACATCTGTACCAAAT